>VDFB02256530.1:0-148239 GCA_007258455.2 Sequoia sempervirens | reverse complement strand
AGACCTCCATGAATCAACATTTCACAAATACCTCAATGCTCTTGCACCAATTTTTAAATGTTTAATTTAAGAAGAAATAAAGCTATTCAGATATACAAGTCAAAATCAAATAAATTTGTACATTTATGTATTGGTATTGCAAACTCTTTTATGAAGGCTCGAACTAGGGTTTTCCTAATTAGTGCCTCTAGATTCTAGGTTAGAATCTTACAAGACTTAAATAGTGTACATACCAACCTCCACTTTACTATCACAATGACCTTTGTTACTATTTTACCCCTCAATCCATCACAATCCCATTGCCAAGAGTCACCTAGAGGTCTCTAGCAGATGATAAGGTGTAATTAGCAAGAGGGGTGTATACCTCTGTCCCAACCACAGAGGTTTTTTGTGGTCAGGTGAAACCCCAAACCATATAAACTCAATGCTCCACGGGGACCTATCCTGGAAATGTTTTAGGGATTTGGGGGACCCGAAAACTTCCCCCTACCTTTGCATCTGACAATGACACAAACTTGAGCTCCAATTTTGATACAGACCTACCAATTACATCTGTTGATTAGGGACAACCATATATTTTCTATGTTTTTTGTCATTTTATAGTTGAAACTTGAAGCCTTTGTGCATTTTTTTATAATTCTTATTTAATATGTATGCACATTGACAATAAAAGAATTTGAATTTTGTTACTTTGTTTGTCAATTTTTATGTGAAATATCAATTCAAGTCTAATGTTATGTATTAATCTTCTACAATGCCTATGATGAATGCTTTATCAATGTTCTAATATGAATATTTGAAATTTCTCTATATTTTTAAAAATTACCCTATTTTTTATAGCCATCCCCTACCATCCCCTAAAAAATGACCCAAAAGTACCCCCGTACCAAAAACATGTCCCACTGTCCCCTGTTGTCCCCATCCCCGAAACTTGGGAGCGCATAGTATAAACTTGATTTTATGAAAAAAGGCATTCAAGCATATAGGAAAATCTAACTCTACAACATTGAAAACACCGAATAACAACAACTATAGGAAAAACTAGCTTAAGTAGACAATAAATGCAAGATGTGGAATCGTAGACAAAACACCTAAATTGTTTGACAGAATGCCTCAAATAGATGTCATCTCATGGAATTAAATGATTGATTGCAAAATGTGCACAAAATGGATTTTGCAAGGAACCTCTCAAAATCTTTGAATTAATGAAGCACTCAAGAACACATCCTAACATTGTAAGATTTGCTTGGGTTCTAGGTGCATGCAGTCATGCAGGTTTAGTGGATGAGGGTTGCACATACTTCACACGTCAGTAACCCTTATTGCATTACAATTTACACATATAGTTGATCATTAGGTGTGCATGGTTGATCAACCATTCATATTTTTAGTTGAATCCTAAAAATGTTGCAACTTATGTTCTTCTCTAAAACATTTGTACGAGGTTCAAATAGTAAAGATATTGATGAAAGATAGAGGAATTAAAAAGATACGTGGATGTTATAGTTGGATATGCTCTGGTAGACAATATATGCAAGATGTGGAATCGTAGAAAAAACACCTGAATTGTTTGACAGAATGCCTCTCTCATGGAATTAAATCATTGATTGCAGAATGTACACAAAATGGATTTTGCAAGGAACCTCTCAAAATCTTTACCCAAATTTGAAGATCTCTAATGTTTAAGGCACATTTTTCCCAAAAAAACTTGACACATTTTCTGCCCATGCCCTATTGTTCTTTATTGCCATTTTGCTTCAATTTCCTAGCTCTAAACCAAATCATGATGATCAAAAAAGAAATCCCAATCTTCTAAGTACACTTGTCTTCATGTTGGGTTGTTTTAAACAAGATTTGATTGAGTTTGAAACACCCATTCAACTCTATTTGGTTCCCAAAAAAAATTCCATATCATCTGAAATGAAACCCCTGAACTCCATCTGCTTCATTCTGACAGAAATGGCTAGAAGACTTCACACACCAAGGGTTCTATCGGTTGGACGTGTCTTTTGGTTCCAGCGATGCGTCGACAATTTTGTTTTTTCATCGAAATGAGAATCTTCTATCGGCGGGACGAGGTCTCCTATTCCCGCGATGGTTCGTTGGGGATGTCATTGGTGGAATGGTTCTATTTTTTCATTAGCATGAGGATCTTCTATCGGCGGGACGAGGTCTCCTTTTCCTGCGATGGTTTGATGGGGATTTTTTTGGCTTTTACACCACATAAGGATTTCAAAGTTTATCAGATGGATGTGAAGTTTGCATTCTTGAATGGTGAATTGGAAGAAGTATACATTGAACAACTGAAAGGATTTCAGTTATCAGATAATCCTAATATGGTCTATAAATTAAAGAAGGCATTATATGGACTCAAGCAAGCTCCTAGAGCTTGGTATGCAAGATTGGATAGATACTTGTTGTAGGAAGGATTCAATAAAGGTATTATAGATAGCAATATTTATTTAAAAGTTGAGAAAGATCAAATCTTGATTGTGGTTATGTATGTTGATGATACAACTTTTGGAGGAAATGAAGAAATGTGCAAGATATTTTCAAATCAGATGCATAATGAGTTTGAAATATCAATGTTTGGGGAGAGGAGTTTATTCCTTAGGCTAAAAATAAATTAGATAGAAAAAGGTATCTTCATTTTACAATCAAAGTATGTCAAGGAAATGTTGAAGAAGTTTGGAATGGAAGACTCTAAGCTAGTATGCACTCCCATGGTTACTAGTTCCAAGTTGAGCAAGAATGATGAATCTCTTAAGGTTGATCAGAGAAAGTATAGATCGATGATTGGTGGACTACTATACCTAATTTCTACTAGACTAGATATCATGCATGCAGTTTGTCTTGTGGATAGATTTCAAGATGCCAAAGAGTCACATGTGGTAGTAGTAAAAATAATATTATAATACTTGAAGGGCACTCCAAAATATGGCTTGTGGTATGCAAAGGATATTTATTTCTCTCTAAGTGCCTATATAGATGCAGATTGGGCAAGTTGTGTGGATGGTAGAAGAAGTACAAGTGGTGTTTCTTTCTTTCTTGGAGGTAGGTTGGTGTCTTGGCTAAGAAAAAAGCAAGATTCAATGTCATTATCTACTACAAAAGCATAATATTGTTGTAACATCTTGTTGCACACATGTTGTGGATGAAACAGACTTTGAAGGATATCAGATTATCATATGATGAACCTATTTATATCTTAAGTGATAATACAAGTTCCATCAATATTTCAAAGAATCCGGTAATGCATTCAAGGACAAAGCATATCTCAATCCAATATAACTTTTTAAGAGAGACGGTTGCAGAGAATGAAGTGAAGCTAGAGTATGTACCTACAAAGGATCAAGTTGTAGATATTTTCACTAAGGATCTCCTAAAGATACATTTGAGTATCTCTAACAGAAGTTGGGGATTATTTCCCCTCTTTCATTCAACTAGATACATAAGAGTGTGCATCAGTATGGTAGAACAATTCAAGATAAATTCCTTGTTCCAGACTGATAGAGGCTACCTCTCAGGGGGAGTAGGTAGTGGTATAGTTGGTTATTGTAATCGGGGGGAAGGAGAGTTGTAAGGAAAATATTGGTTGCAATTTTTGTCCCTTACAAGTGTCTCCTTTAGGGGAGATTAGGTATATGTGAGTGATGACAAAGGGTGAGTAAAATAAAAGAAACTATGTGTTGCCCTTTTCCATTGATGTCAAACAGGGAGAAAGTTAGTTGAAGAACCATATGAAGGGGGAGAGAATTCCAATGGAAATCCATGAAGAAACATAGGGATGGAATTGGTAAGAACTTGTATATCTAAAAAGGAGAGAGTATCGGTAAAAGAGAAAGTGTTGGAAAGAATAAATTCTTATGTAAGGGGGAGAAGTGTGTACTGATGTGCAATATGTGTTGTTATTATTGATGGCTTTTCATATCAGGTGTTTCCATCAATGAAAAAGAGGGATATTTTTGGAAACTTGTGTTGTCATTGATGTCAACAGAGTATTGTTGCATTGATGTCAACCCTTGAGGAAGTAAGTGTGTTAGTTGCATTATGTTTTCATTAGTATTATCACTGGTGTCAACCTCTAGTATAGCAATGATGAGTAATTTCTTGTGGATATCAACCTCTTGTGTGGTTGAGATGCTAAGAAAGTGTTGTAGATGTTGAGATGGTGTTTGTTGTGCTTGATTTCAAAGTGCTTTTGAGAAAAAATATATAAAAGAGAGTTTAGTGTGGTAGAGTGGTGTTTCAGTTTGTGATCCACATTTCTTTTGTGGATATTCTAATCAAAGGTTTTCAGAGGTGTTATATCCAAAGTTTATTTTTCTAGATAGTTCGATAGAGGAAGTTGTGTTCACTATTGTGTGAACTGTGAAGCAGTGTTGTCTGGGAGAAATGGAATTGCTACACATTTCTCTGCATTATAGTTTCTAGTCTTACATATCTAGGAATGTGTCTAAAATGGTTGTATCTATCTTCCATAAAAAAAAATTGAGTTTTAGTGCTCCACAAGGTTGGATTCATAAGTCGTAGTGTGTGGAAGGTTAACGAGTTGTATAGAATTATTATATTCTTCAAGTTTATGAAGTTGTGAAAGTTTTGTTGCATTTTAGGGTGTCGATAGAATATTCTAGATTGTTGTTAAGTGTTGTGTGTGGTCCATGATTTTTCTTTGGATTTGTTGAAGCGTGTACTTAAATGATTAAGGGTGTTAACATAGGTTCGACCGACCTAGCGTGTTAACACTAATTGAAAATATGCTTCAATGTTTATGGAAGTGTGGTGTGGTGTGCCAGTATAGATTTGGCTTCAAGTTAAGTTGTGGTGTGGTCTTCCTTCACTTCTTTCCACCGCATAAGTGTTTGATGTCGACCTATTTTGAATTTGCATGTTTGAGGTGCATAGTTGACCTTGGAGATTGTTTTCAAGGTTGCAAGTTGTATATGTGTGTGATGAGTTGGTGAAATATTTGTGTGTGGTATGTGAGTGATGTGAAATATATTGAGGTGTGAAAATTGATTAAGTGCAGTGTGAGTTTTAACGATTAAGACTATTGGAAGTAGTAAGGAAAAGGTTTCTACATTCTTCAGAATACTTGAGATTACTGGAGGTAGTGAGTTGAATATTTTATATGGTATAGAGTTGCAATGGTAGATCTCTTTTGTTGCTTTGAGAGGGATTTCTCATTGTAACAATCTTCTTTCTTCTTCTTTCTAAATCGGTAGTGAGCCTTTGGAAGTGAGCCCTTCTTTCTTTTAGGCAGTGTGCCCTCCGATAGTGAGCCTATTGTTTTTTGTGTTGTAATTACTTTATATTGTGAGCTAATCCTCACCATGGTTTTTCCCTTCTAAATTTGGTGTTTTGTTGTGCATGGTGCTTGATGCATTATTGTTTCATTTATTTACTTTCATGCTAAATCTAATTAAGGGTTTAAGGACTAATAAGGATTTGAATGATAATGAGGGTTTTGATGTTTTAATGGACAACTGATTCACCCCCTCTCAGTTGTCTTGTGCATTCAACACTTATTACATTTTTACAACTCTATTTTATAGAATTTTCTCTTATCCTCTTGCCATCTCTTATGGCATTATATAAGGACAATAATTATGGCTTATGGGTTGGAAAAGAATTAGCCACAAATATAGGAGCTTGTTTTTCCATGAAAATATCTATTTCTTTTGACCTACAACCATCACAACTTTATTAGTTGCAACAAAAAAACACATGTTATTTCGTGCCATATGAGTATAAAAATTAATCACTAAATATTATAACAAAATAACTAATATTTAGCACAACAAATAATTACTTAAAATTTGATTAATAGTTAAAATGTATTTGCTACCAAGTGTATTTATGAGCTACAAGAAGTCTATCTTCTCCTCTTCTAATATCATGCTAGAAGATTTATTTTCCAAGACTGAAATGACAACAAAAATTAGTAAATACAATCTAATATTTAAATTCCATATATTTTACCTAAAAATTATATTAAATAGTACTTATTTATATTTAATCATATGCAACAAAATGAGTATGATATATGAAAATGGGACACAAAGTTGGTTATTATGGTGCATGAGAAAGGCTTAAATATGGAATATAAATGTCTCTCATAAGTATTTATCAATTTCAAATTTGAGTCAACTAAATACATATTTTTTGATTTGACACTTTTCTTGCTAGCTTTAAAGGATAGCACAAGCTAGTGACTTATGATTAAATCAACATTTATTGCATTTAATTCCCATATCAAATTTTAATTACCAACAATACTCCTATAATTTTATTAAAACATTAGTGTGGGCTAATTGAAGCATTTTTAAGTACTAGAAAGGTCTTGAGAATAAAACTACCTATATTAATAAATTATAGTCTCTATCAATTGTTTGCTAAATTATTTCATTAATGAAATTCTATGCCACTTGAGAAAATGCATTTTGAGCAACCTTCAATTTCATTATCATTGCCACATGAGATTTGTAAGGATGTTGTATTTTGAGATCAAAGACTGATATTGCAAGTAAAAAAAATTAACTAGAAATTTTTATCTTTTTGTTATTCATACACATCATCTCTCTTAATAAATTAAACACCTTCCAAATCCTTTTTCTACTGTCAAATCCTTCTATCATTAATCTTATTTTAAAGAAGAATTGAATCATTCAAGAGCTAGGGACTCTCCTCAACCTTTCTAGTAAGAAAATTGTCTTAAGAACATAATCATAGACCTTTCATTCTTTACCCAATATTAACGAAGGAAAATGTGATGAAAAATATAGCATGGTTATAGAAAGGAACTTTATCCTTAGCTCTTCAAGAAATGTGTAACATTACTTTCTAAATGTTTCCTTCTTCAAATCAATACTATCCTTCCTTGGCGAAGTTTTATTTAATATCTTATCTATAAAAATACCAATTATAACTAGAATGATTTGGCTCCTCCAATTTTGAATGGGACAAATATATGTTTCACTTTATATAATTCCAACTTGAGAAGTATCACCCAACAAGAACCTAACCACAACCTTGGCTTCTCCTTTTCTTTTTTCTTTTTGCATAAATGACAAACTTTGATTCACTATCAACTTTCCTTAATATATTAGATTAATTTATTTAGAGCTTATGCAATCATCTAAATTTGTATTCTAGCCATAAATAATTTTAGATATCTTAGCTCCTTTATTAAATTGCATGAAACAACTCAAATAGCTCTTGCATGGGATGGCATAAATGCACTCCAAAATCTTGGGAATAGAATTATGTCTTACACTAATTTTTTACTTCAGCTCCTTAGTTGAATGCCAATAACAAACTTGCAAGACCAAATATTTAATAATTTATATATTATACATATAGAAATTAAGGGTGTAGACACCTAAATTTGGACACTCACATTTGTCCAAATTTATCCCTCTTCGTCTAAACATCCTCTTATTCGCGTTAATTAGGTAATATTGCTATTATCTAATTAATATCCCTTAATTTTTCCAAATTCCTAAGGTATTTAGTTAATAATTAAATACCTTACCCCTTTACTCTCCTTTTCATCAAATGAATTAAATAAATATGACATTTATTTAATTCCTCACATGTCACATCCTTTTTCTTAATCCTAATTATGCTCCTAATCTCATCATTAGAGATGTGCACATGTCTAATCCTTGATTAGGATGTGTCACATCCTCCAACTTTTGTAAGTTGGCCTCTAATCTTCCTTAACCACTAATTATCCTCTAATTATTGATCAGTTAAGCCTAATCAATACCCTGGTCAACTCTCCCCATCCTCCAAGGAATTTTTAATTCCTTTTTATTCATCCAAGGCTCCTCTCTTCCCCATGTGAATTTTTAATTCACTTTTATTCATCCAAGGAATCTTCTCTTCCCCATGCAAGTTCTAGAACCTTTAACTCGTCACATCACTCACATGTTCCAAAGTCTTCTAGAATATTTAACTTGTCACATCAATCACATGTGGGTAAGTACTTACCTTTTTAAGGACCTTATTTTATCCAAGATACTTTCCACCTCTTTTTTCAGAACCTTGTCTTATCCACAAGATTCCCCAATCATGTGAATTTTAAATTCACTTTTATTCACCCAAGATTCTCCTCTTCCCCATGTGATCATTGAGAAGTCACATCATCCCTTTTCCAAGGTACTTGCAAGTACCTCCACATCATTTGTACCCTCTCCACCTCATGCGTCCTTGTGACACATCATCTGCCACATGGTAATATGTGAGGGCTTGTGAGTACTCAACCCACTATAGCCCTTCATCTTGTCCATGGTGGCAAGATCTCAACTGTTCATTCTTTTTAGGGTTCCTCTCCATAAAATGAAGAAGTTTTCTTCCATTCTCAATTATCAATTATGCATTCAACACATCTCATTCAATCACAACATTCAACCAATTTTCAAGCTCTCACCCACCATTATCACACCTTCAAGCTCATCTTGCATCCACTCCAGCCACCTACTCAACTACCCACTTTTCTCATTTGAGTCCTCATCTTGCATACATCATTTTGAATCCATTTTAGCATCTTGCCATCAAAGGGAGCACACATAAAATCAACCATCAAGGGCTAACCAAAGGATCAATCCAAGACAAGGTATAATCAACTTATTTGTTATCTTTATTTTGTTTTGGATTCAACTAGGCTTATCTCGAGGTGTCATCATTCTTTTCTTTTCTTTTGCATCTTGTTTTGCATGGTTTAGAGTAGGTTAAAATCATTGGTTCACATTTCTAGCACGCCCGATGGGACCTACAAATGGGTCTCTATCTATTAGGTTTCTTATTGTTTCATTTTTGTAGGTTTAGGTTTGCAAAGGGGTGTACCTGCCCTCCCAGAGGGGTGTACCCGCCCTTGATACACACAGAGGGGCGTACCTATCCTCCCAGAAGGGCGTACCTACCCTTGAACAACACTATTTTTTATTTTCTACTAACTATTTTCTGTAGAGGGGCGTACCTGCCCTCCCAGAAGGGTGTACCTACCCTTGAACAGCATTGTTTTCAATTTTTTGCTAACTATTTTTTGCAGAGGGGTGTACCTGCCCTCCCAGAAGGGCGTACCTACCCTTGAACACCACTATTTTTTGTGTTTTCCTACCTATTTTTTTTAGAGGGGTGTACCCACCCTTGACAGACATAGAGGGGTGTACCTAAACTCCCAAAAGGGCATACCTACACTTGAACAACATTTTATTTTCACTGTTTTACTATTTTTACTAACTATTTTCTACAGAGTGGCGTACCTTCCCTCCCAGAAGGGCGTACCTTCCCTTGACAGAACCCTTTGTGAGGTAAAAAAAATCATTTTAGCTTCATTTCAACTTCCATTTTTCATCATTTTCATATTCTAACCCCCTAACATCAGTTGTTTGCGAGTGTGTTTATGTTTTTGTTAACATTTGTGCAGCTTATTTCATGATTGATGAAGAACGGAGAACAAAGCAACTAACATTTTCTTGCAAGATAATTGGTTTATCTAGTTTTCCTTATCCTTTTCATGCATTAATCTAGGAACATAGTTTAATTAGGGGGATTCAAATCTATTGTTTTCCCTGTCTACAAATCCATTGTGTCACCCAAGGGGGCACTACTTCATTCACGCTTTCCCCTTGCACTTCGTCAGATCCTAGGGAGTAGCCAAAAATGATTGGTCCTCTCTTTCTAGCAGGACCTACTTGGGGATTTCATCACCCCAAGGGACAATCCCAACCACATGTACCAACGGGGTATACAAAAGGGGCAGAGTGAAAGTTGTACCTCAATCCAATCATGTCATGTATGGTGGAGCGTCAAAGCTAGGGTGATACCTAGATAGACGTGAAGAATTGGTCTGAGCCCTTCAGTATCTCTTTGGGGTTCTCGACTCAGGCTTGTGACAAGCTAGTGTTCACGGTTGTGCCTCACATACTGAGAGTATATTGAGGATTCCCTAGACACTTTGTTCATCCTATATTAGAGAACCGTGTTGGCCATACCCTTCATCACTAATCTTAGGATTGTGTTGTTTGTACTATCTTCCTTGTGCAAAAACTAGTGTGTTTCTAGTCGTTCACTTGTTTTTTGCAATCATTTTGGTCCTTTTCCTTAGCCATTTTCATCCAAATTGAGTCTAAGTTAGTTGACATAGGTGACCCTACCCTCAATTGGGGTGAACCTTCCCTCTGTCTCAGTCATCCCTTAGCCTGTTTTTGTCAAAATTGTCAATCTTTTAACTGAACAGGCGAATCTACCCCACAGAGGGGCGTACCTTCCCTGTAGAGGGGCGTACCTACCCTCTAGAGGGGTGAACCTTCCCTCCACTAACCTTTTTCACCTTCTGTTTAGCCTTTTTGAGCACCTGTTTACCCATTTTGAACACCTATTTTCTCATTTTGAGTGCTCGTTTTCCCATTTCGAGCAGTCGTCCCCCCATTCTAAACATCCTTTCATCATATTGATCAATCATCACCTCATTCATAGAATCACCCCCTTGTTCCGAGCACCTGTTTACTTGATCTGAGCATCCGTTTCTACCAAAATTGTCATACTTTTCACTAAATGGGTGTAACTGCCCTATAGAGGGGCGTACCTACCCTCAGAGGGGCAAACCTACCCTCCAAATAGTTAGTTTTTCCTTTTGTTCAGTCAAGTGGTTTATTTCTTAAGTTGGGCGAACCTGCCCTATCTTTGGGCGTACATGTCCCCTAAAAGGGAGAACCTGCCCTCTAAAAGGGTGTACCTTCCCCCTAAAAGGATGTACTTTCCCCTTGAAAGGGCGTACCTTCCCCCTAAAAGGGTGTACCTGCCCTCCAAATGACCAATTTCACCTCCCGTTTGCCCATTCTGAACACTCGTCATCATCATTTTCGTTCATCAACACTTTCTGAAAGTCATCTTTTCATCAAAAAAATCACATAAGTGCATCTTATAACATCATTAGAGTCCATACCCATCATCAAATCATCCATTCAAATCATCCATTCCAATCACCTAGACATCATTTTAGGGGTTTTGATTTTGATGTAGAAACTTCTAGAGGCCATAACTTTTGACTTGGGTGTCCGTTTGGGATGAAATTTTACGAGTGGTTGTATTATGAGGTGGCATGTTAATTTCCTATAGATCTTGAGTCGGTTGGCCCCCGTTTTGGCACATTTTCAGGCCTTCAAACTTTTATTTTGACCCTCAAAATTGCAATTTAGTGTTTTTTTCAATTTTTGAAAAATCATTTTCATTAATAACTCAGAACGCATGTCTCAAACTTAGGATATTAGTTGGAAATTCATCATATCTTAGTTTTGGGTAGTTTTTGGGAAAAAACTGGACTCTCAAAGGTATGCCCATGAAGTTTCCTAAAATGGTAAAATTTGACAATTTTTGAAAACTACCAAATTTGGAAAAATATTATTGTCACCATTCTTACATCCTCTAGTTAAAACCCCTACACATGGTTTAGAATCAGATCTATCATGTCCTTTGATCCAATCCCAATATGAGCTTTGTTCCATCAACATTCTCGCAAGATCATTCATCTATCACCCACATCACATAGGTACATCATCTAAGAGCATCTCTAGGTTAGGTATCCATCATCAGTTTCCCTGCCTAAATCCCTTGAACTTTAGGTTATTATCCGAACTGACCCAGGTATCTGTATCTGATCATCATCATCCAAATCTGCTTAGGATTTTCATCCATCCTAAGTTAATCATAATCATCGGCCCAAACAATCTGCTTTCAATCTCAAGGTGGATTTAGTGATGCAATCATCCATTTATCCTTTAATCTATCACTTAGTATCCTAAGTCACCTAGGGTAATCTCTGAACGAGATTTTCTAATCTCTTTTGTCATCCTATCTGATCCATCATTTGATCTAATCTATCCAATCACATCCCTATCCAATCACCTTTGACCCAATCAATCTACTTCCATCTCAAAGTAGATTTGGTGTCATAGTCATCATTTGATAATCAAATCCGATCATCAGAATCAATCCCATCGCATCGTCTAGTCATCCTAATCTAAGCTTTAATCCAATCCTGTTCTGAGCTTAACCAAAATCTCAATTTGAGCTTTATTCCATCCTATTTATCCTTTCATGATCATGAATCCTTATCCTCCATCAATAGTAGTCAAGGGAAACCCTAATTACGTCAACAACGATAACGAGAGTCTTGTTGATCCAGAAGTATACGACATAGATCCCCTTGATGCTATCATCACTAGTAAGCTTTCTCCACATGCTTTCCAAAATCTAATTACTCCTCTAAGCTATCTTGTTACATCTTCATTCATGCCTAACCACACTCCTTATGCTACCTTTGACAAGGGATATCTAGTATCTTCCCCATCTGCATATTCACCATGTCCTTCATCTACATCATCCTCTTATCTGATACCCGTATCTTCTTATCCTAATTTACCAACCCAATATTCTTATTACAATCCCCCATCCATGTCCCCCTATCTTAATCCTCTTTCCCAATCTTCCCATCCTAATCCTACATCCACACCCTTTTACCTTAATCCAACATCCACGTCTCCCCATCCTAATCCACCATCCCAATACCCTTACTACAATCCACTAGCTATATCTTCTTGTCCTAATCCACCATCCATTTTGTCCTATCTTAATTCACCATTCCAATATCCCTACCTTAACCCTCCATCCAATCCTAATCCTCCATCTACTCCTAGTCCTATCTCCAATCCCATTCCTCCATCTAACCCTAGTCCACCAATCCATAATCCTATTCCACCAATCCCTAATCCTTCATCTATTCCTATCATGCCATCTCAGCCTAGAGTATGCAAGTTTCTCACTCTAGAAGTTCTCCAAGGACTTATGACAAAGAAGACATCCCCCACTCCACACATTGAAGTCGTGGAACCATGCCCTCCCAATCCATCATCCACAGTCGCTAGTGATGAGACCCTTCTCCATCCAACACTTATCATTATTGTTACCACCCCTAGCATTACTCAAACCATTGACACCATCGCACCCACCGAATCCATTAAACCCTCATCTCCTACTCTGAGAGCTATTGAACACATCGAAGATAACCAAATCCAATCCACTACTTCCACTCCTAGTCTCACTAAAATCCATCCTCTTCAACCTCATGAATCCCCTATCCTTCCATCTCCCTCATTTGAAGAGTCCCTCCAAGACTCCATCATCGTGCCATCCACACAACATGAGTCATGCCAAGATCTTGATCCAAAGCATGCCAACATATCCCCTTCTTTAGATCAAGATCCTACCATCTCATCTAGTCCATCTCAAGATTACAATCCCCCATCCATTTCATCCCATGATCCCCTTTATACTCAAGATCTGATCACTCCATCGCATGATCCCTTATCACCTACTGCCACACATTTGGATCCTATCATGTCACCTAATCCCTCTCTTGATCGCTTACCACTCCCTTGTTCTGATCAAGATGTTGCTATCCCATCATCTCCATCCCATGATCCTCCATCGTCGCCTAAACCTACTATCCCCTGACAACATGTATATCCCCTTGGTACTCTCACATTCTTCCAAGGTGGTCTCCTTGTAGAAGAAAAACAAAGCATATATACCACCCATCATCCTCCACCTAATAATGGACTCGCATCATTCCTCCAGAATAATAAGAATCCCATCATGGATTGAATGCTTAAGAACATGAATTGTCAAGGAAAAGGCTTAGGCCTTCATGAGCAAGGTATTTTAGAGCCCATCCAAGTCAAAGAACCTATATGCAATGTCTTGGACATATTTCTCAAGACTTACAATCTAAAGATGTTGGTACAACCTCTACATGTCCTAAATGAGCCTCTTCCAAAAAAAATATAGGCTCTTCTCATTGCCCCACTAGATCGTTTGTTTCCATCCCTCCTCCATCGTATCACCTCAAAACAACCATCCACCTTCCTCCTTCATCCACTCCATCCATTTTAGGTCCTTACATTCCTCCATCCACCATATCCCATCCTTCACCTCCTCCATCCATTTTGGGTCCTTATGTCCCTCCATCTCCCATCATGCATCCTCCAACTACTAAGTCCATTTTGGGCCCTTATATCCAAAAATCACCCCCTCCATCTCGTCATATTCATCCTTTCATCCATCCATCACCTATCCATGTCACTTACCAGAAACATCACACTCTCATGCCCCCTAATCAAGATCAAAAAAGGTGCATACCTACACATCCTCCATCCACATATCATCCCCAAAATCCTACCTCCATCACACCCTCTGCATCCCCTCCACACCATCCTTCTCCCTACACCCATCCCATTGTTATTAAAAGCACTTTGGATGCTAAATTAACAATGCATAAATCCAAACATCTACATGAATCTAAAACTCCACATGTCCCCTCTAAAAGACATGGTGAAGAAAAGAAAAATAAAATCCAAAATAAAAATCAAACCCCTTGGCCAAAAAGACCCACCAAAGCAAAAATCAAAACCATTTAGATCCCAGAGAAAAAAGATTCAATGCCTTCAAATGAAAAATGTGTAACAACATCCAAAGTTGCTACTCCAAAAGCTCATCATTTTCATCCACCATCTCCTAAATATGTTTTTGGTCCTTATGTCCCAAAATTCACTATCCCATCTCCTCCATTATCCCAACATTCTCCATCCGCTAATCCTCCTATCCTTTCGAGTACACCACCATATGTGACAATTTTGCTTTTGAACTCATCACCCCATCACACACTTACCCCATCATTCCATCCATACCATTTCCAACATCCCATCCATTATCCCACATATCTTCCCCATCAAATCCCTCTAATTCATCCTCTTGCATAATCCACTTATCCTAATAAGGTTGTACCAACATCCAACAGTCGCTTCACACAGGGGCTCTTAATACCTTGTATGGAATTTGATGCTTGAGTCCTTCATCCATATCCTTATCGAATGTCTTCCAAATCCCCTTACCACATCCCTATCCTTATCCATCTCCTTGAACATGATGTCCAAAAATCCAAAAAAGTCCAAAAATCCTAAAAAAAAATTCAAAAAATCAGAAAAATCAGAAAAATTGACAAAAATAAAATAGTAAGGAGAAATAATTCATCCAATGGTGAAAACTTGGAAAACAAGCACCTTCGATAAGTACCATGATGAGAACCTAGAAAATAGGAGTCATGTGTAAATCCCCCATCCTGTTTACTTCCTCACTTGGTGGCAACTCCCTTCCCCTTCACCCATCTCCTCCATCCAACCAATCTTGCACATTTTCCCTATCGTATCCCATTTATCCCAATCCTTCCATCCTCCTTGTGCTTTTGATAACGATAGGGGAAAACATATAAACATGCTTTGGACACCTCTTGGCATACATTCCCCTCATCCACACACTATCCTAATCCTTAATCGCATTTGTCTACCTTCCTTGTCCACCCATCATGCTACCATTAATCTCCCTTCCTTATCCATGCATCCTATCCATATCCATATCACTCCCTTATTTTCCCATCTTAACATCTTCCATCCCTCATGCCTCATTATATATGACATATCTAGAGAGGGGCATCTTCTTCCTTTGTGACATAGTCCTTGGAGACACCCTTCATCTATCCATCTGGTAATCCCTTCCATCTCCCCATCATTATCTTCCTACCTATCCTTATCTTCCCATCTATCCAAACAATGCTTTTCATCTTCCCATCCTTATCTTCCTATCCATCTATCATAACAATCCCTTCCATCTTCCTATCCTCATCTTCCTACCATAGCATCCCTTTTCATCTATCCATCTAGTAACCTTTTCCTCATCCAACTCCTTATCCCTCTATCCAATCCATCCAAACAATCCTTTTAATCTCCCTATCCTTATCTGCCTATCCATCCATCATAGCATCCCTTCCATCTCCCCACCCTTATCTTCCTATTTGTTTATCTCTATCTTCATCCTATCTCCTAATCCCTTGTCACTGGTATTTATCCATAGGCTACTCCACATGTAACCCAATTTCATCTATCTTATCACCATTACTTCTGCTTCTTTTGCACATCTTTTCAATCTCCTATGCTTCCCCATCATTCATCTATCTGTCACATCATCCTCCCAATTCATCTATTGATGATTTGGATAACTATCCCATCCCTGAGCTTTGTGTGATCATCATCATCCGACCCTATCCACCAAGACTATCTTGTCTCATCATATTATTCCCATCATTTTGTAACCTCATGAGGGTTATCCTCTCATCATCCCTTATCCATTGTTTGTCTTTGGTCTTTTGTTGAACTACGTTCCCCCTGCGCTTTCACGTGGGAAAGGTCTATCATTTGATCAGCCCCCGAGGCTCCTTTCGTCCATCCTATCTTTATCATCTATCATTGATCTTTTCTTTTGTCTATTTGGTCTTTGGCATCCATCATCAAGGTCTCCATCGTCCTGTTGATGTGCCAAATTGACCCACAACATGTAGGTAAGATAAAAGTAAAAGTATCTCACCTCTCCTGAAAGAGACAATCAATAATCAAGCTGATCACCTCCCAAGGTCTTGGATGTTGGTTCACAACGTTGTTGTTTCATGAAGTGGTCAATATGGTTGTAATGTTCAAGGGGCCTGCTGGTTTTGAGCTTTTGGATTGTTGCAAGATCAAACATCTATCTAAACCTACTCTAATCGAGGTTTTAAAGAAATAGAAAAAGATAGATCAAGGTTTTCAAACCAAAAAAAACGTTGATTCATTCAACTAATCAAACTTGTTGCCTTCCAAGGAATTCCTAAACTAGAACTACAGAATAAAATTAACTTGTAATTGATACAAAGTTTCATTCATTCACAGTGCAAACTTTAACAGTAGATTGCAAATCATCATTCAAACAAAACATAGGATAAAATTTCATTCTTTGAAAGATTTTCAAATCAAATGATTAACCCAAAATGAATACCATTCTAGAGCATAATATAAAGTAGGTTTAAATCTGGCTGCTCCTACTGTTAATGAAATAGATAAGCAGCATTTACAAATTTGGCAAGATCACCAGTGTACAAAAACCCATGTCTTTAAACTATCTCCATCTATGCTAAGAAAATCAAGAAGATACATCACCTCCTCTTCTTGGAAAACTGTAAAAAAATGTCTAACTTACTTCAAAACCCTAACTTGCTTTCCTTCTAACTTTTCTAACCTTCTTCTACCTTCTGAAACTTTCTAACAACCCTAAATAGCAAGAATCATGCAAGATAGATCAACACAACGAATTCACTAAGAACACAATGTTTTAAGTTGTATCGAATCCCCAAAGATAGCAACAATTTGAGTCTTTTGTGTTACAGCGAATGCTTAGAATAACTTCTAACTCCTACTCTACTTCCTGAATTTCTCTACCCTCTAACCCTTACAAAAGAGGCTAAATGCCATACTTATAAAATGCATCAGATGTGTCGGCCTAGTTTAGGGTTTACAAAATAAGTCGGTCATAGAACACGTCAGCCCTAGAAGAGTTTGAAACAAATTCAACATGCATTAAATGCAAGGGAGCCGACCAGATGCAAGAAATGGACAAAAATGCGTGAAGAAGAGGCAAAGCGAAATGATGAGGAAGCATGACTTTCGATGCAACTTTGCATTAACTGCTTCCCCCATGTCGCCCATATCTTGCTCCATTCTGGCCTTCGTCATTAAGAACATCCTCTGCAAGCCATTCGCAAGTGGCATAGGCGAAACCCTAGTTCGCCATTTAATAGCATCAATGTTATTCAGTATTCTCATCGCATTGTCCTAGTCTCTCTTAGCCATTCCAGTTGTTGTCTTGCTAGACTCAGCCTATATCCATCAAACACCAATGTGAGAATCCAAATTTTGACAACATTTCATCAAAGTGTTAGCTCAAAATCATGATAAATCCATTAAATTAGCCATTAAGTATCAACACTGGATCATCAAAATGAACATAAGTAGCATACAACAGTGAAATTCATCAAGCAAAAGCAAGATATGTTTAAGCATTCATCATTAGATTCATCAGTTTTACCAAATTTCCTCGTTCCACTGTGCCTCCTAGAAAATTCAAAAAAATTCGAATGAACCGGAATTCTGCGAAAATGACAACACAGCAAGAATTCTGGGAAAACGAAGGGGAGAAGGAGAAATCGGGAAAATCCGACAGGACCGGAATTCCCGAGGTCGACAGGAAACCCGAACACTAGCCACGACTTCGCTCAAATTGACCACAAGTCATAAATTTGAGGACTCTGGGCACCGAAATCGTTTAACACGAGCCTCCTACAAATCTCCTTCGAATCCTAGGCCTAATTGAAATCAGATCAAGATGAGATGGTGATGCCCTAGGCATGAAACCCTAGATTTAACCATGAACGCACAGGGCAGGCAATGAAATGCCCAGACACACACAGGAATTCGGACTCCAAGCAAGACCATAACACTTTAAAGCACAACAAGATTGAACATCCAACTTATGAGAACACAAATGACAGAAAAATGGCCTGAAGCCCCAAAAATTGACCAAACTCAGAAACCTGATAGCCAGGTGAAAATCCAGAAAAATCCAACCCAGGCATAATTCTGTGGAGGCCAGAAATCTCTGAACACCACCGTAAAACAGGTCGATCCAGACCTCGAGCACAATCCGGGAAAATCCGGATAGGGTGGATAAATCGGGAAAATCTGACCGAGGTAAACAATCCCGAACTAGGTGAAAAACCCAAACTTTGCAATGAAACCAGAGTTTGAAAGAAAATAGGGAAAATCCAGACAGACCGAAAAATCCTGAACCAGGGTAAAAACCCGAAAATCAACCAAAACATAAGATTTTCAATATGAAACTTTGGGAAAACACTTGGGCAAGCAAGATAAACATATTAAGCACATGCCAAGGCAAATCAAACCTCAAAATCGAAGGGGGAAAAACACAAAGAGTGAAAGCAAAAGAGAGTCCCATTTTAATCAAACTTAAAATGGGGTGGTTATGCAAGGCATAACACGTCCTCTTCCCACTTTTATCCATGGTCAATCGTCAATATTTTATCAAACAACGAGGGCTCTACGCTTTCACATAGGCAAGGCTAATCTATGATCGACCCCTGAGCCCCTAGGTCTTTATGGTTTGTCAGTCTTGTTTCTTGTCTCTATTGTGTCGTCTCGTCAAGCTATGCCCTTCTCTAGCTGGTTCTTCACAAATGAGATCCACTTGTATCGTCAGATCCAATCAGTTCCATGTATCTTGTGTCATATCGATCTTTTAGTTTAGTATCCATCATCGGTCTCAATAGGATGCATCCTTCCTCACAGACCTCATCAAACCCATCCATCCCCTTGATCCTATGGCAAAAGATGTTTGAAATTGATTGTGATCTTTTGGTGCTTTTGGTTTTTGTTTATCATTTGAGCTCCCTATCATCACTTTTTAGGGCCACCATGATCCATTATATTATGGTGTGTTTTGATCAGGTAAACATAGAGGTGTATCTTGATTTTTTCTTCGTTGTTGTCTTCTTGGTTGTCTCACATAGTACCCACCAAGATCCTCTTAGTCCTGTGTTACGTTGGGGAATCCTTTTATGCTTGTGGTTATTCCAATGCTTGGCCTGACCAAGGTCTTCATGACTTTGGGGTGTTGGGATAGCCTTCTTTTATGTTGTGTTTGTTTTATGCATTAGACACTCATCCACCTTGGTTCCACATACCCTGGCACCTGTTGTCTTATGCTATAACAAAAATTAGTACTCTGAAAATAGAAAATTGCATTATGCTTGCATTTCATCTCCCATTCCATCCTCTCATCTATCAAAAATCCCCCCCATCCATTCATCCTTCATCAATCTCCCTCCCCTATCCATCCAATCTCTTAACATCATCTCTTCCATCTTCTTAGTAATGTAGATTGGTTATTCTAAGCATCTCATCCTCCATCATTTTTCCATCCTACATCTCAATCCCATCCTCATCCATTCAATCCAGCAAAAATCATCTAATCAAATCCTTGGTCTCATCCCTAGCCTTATTACAAGCCTTGATCCAATCTTCACCATCATCATCATCATCGGGATGTATCCTTCCCTATCCTTTAGTGTTGTTTCGGGATGTATCCTTCCCTCACCAACAACCCTTTCGTCGGGATGTATCCTTCCCTCATCAACAACACTTTCATCATCATCATCGAGATGTATCTTTCCATATCCTCATGTTGTTTTAGGATATATTATTCCCTCTTCAACAACACTCCATCCATCATCACCAATTTTGGCTTGTAGCTTGACTAGGGAAACATCACCTTTTTTCCTTAAATCCATTTGTGCTTCATCCATCTCCTATCGCTTATCATTCCATCCCTTTGCATTATCTTCTTCACCTCCCCTTTGCATCATCTCATCCATTTCAAGAGCACACATGTGTTCTCTTGAACCTGCATGTCCTCTCGAGGGCGCATCCTCAATCCCTAACCTTCATCATCACTCCCATCATCTTTCTTCCTAGTCACTTATTTGAATGATTGGGGCATCTTTTCCAATCTAACCATCTTTTGGGATCTATGTTTTAATATTCTTTGAAATGATGCCACTTCGTAACAACATCTCAAAGAGGGAAAAAATATAGACACCTAAATTTGGACACTCATATTTATCCATATTTATCCCTCTTCATCTAAACATCCTCTTATTCATGTTAATTAGGTAATATTGCTATTATCTAATTAATATCCCTTAATTCTTCCAAATTCCTAAGGTATTTAGTTAATAATTAAATATCTTACCCCTTTACTATATTTTTCATCAAATGAATTAAATAAATATGACATTTATTTAATTCCTCACATGTCACATTTTTTTTCTTAATCCTAATTATTCTTCTAATCTCATCATTAGAGATGTGCACATGTCTAATCCTTGATTAGGATGTGTCAAATCCTCAAAATTTTGCAAGTTGGCCTCTAATATTCCTTAACCACTAATTATCCTCTAATTATTGATCAGTTAAGCCTAATCAGTACCTTGGCCAACTCTCCCCATCCCCCAAGGAATTTTTAATTCATTTTTATTCATCCAAGGCTCCTCTCTTCCCCATGTGAATTTTTAATTCACTTTTATTCCTCCAATGAATTTTCTCTTCCCTATGCAAGTTCTAGAACCTTTAACTTGTCACATCACTCACATGTGCCAAAGTCTTCTAGAATATTTAACTTGTCACATCAGTCACATGTGGGTAAGTATTTACCTTTTTAAGGACCTTGTTTTATCCAAGATATTTTTCACCTCTCTTTTTGGAACCTTCTCTTATCGACAAGATTCCCCAATCATGTGAATTTTAAATTCACTTTTATTCACCCAAGATTCTCCTCTTCCCCATGTGATCATTGAGAGGTCACGTTATCCTTTTTCCAAGGTACTTGCAAGTACCTCCACATCATTTGTACTCTCTCCACCTCATGTGTCCTTGTGACACATCATCTGCCACATGGAAAGATGCGAGGACTTGTGAGTCCTCAACCCATGACAGCCCTTCATCTTGTCCATGGTGGCAAGATCTCAACCATTCATTATTTTTAGGGATCCTCTCCATAAAATGAAAGAAGTTTTATTTTATTCTTAATTATCAATTATGCATTCAACACATCTCATTTAACCACAACATTCAACCAATTTTCAAGCTCAAACATTCAACTCCAACTCTCTCAAGCATTCAAGCTCTCATCCACCATTATCACACCTTCAAGCTCATCTTGCATCCACTCTAGCCACCTACTCAACTACCCACTTTTCTCATTTGAGTCCTCATATTGCATACATCATTTTGAATCTATTTTAGTGTCTTGCCATCAAAGGGAGCACACATAAAATCTTCCATCAAGGTCCAACCAAAGGATCAATCCAAGACAAGGTATAATCAACTTATTTGTTATCTTTATTTTATTTTGGATTCAACTAGGCTTATCTCGAGGTATCAGTGTTCTTTTCTTCTCTTTTGCATCTTGTTTTGCATGGTTTAGAGTAGGTTAAGATCACTGGTTCACATTTATGGCATGCCTGGTGGGACCCACAAATGGGTCCCTATCTATTACGTTTCTTATTGTTTCATTTTTGTAGGTTCAGGTTTGCAAAGGTGTGTACTTGCCCTCCCAGAGGGGCACACCCACCCTTGATAAACACAGACGGGCGTACTTGCCCTCCCAGAAGGGCGTACCTACCCTTGAACAACACTTTTTTCTATTTTCTGCTAACTTTTTTCTACAGAGGGGCGTACTGCCCTCCCAGAAGGGCGTACCTACCCTTGAACAACACTATTTTTAATTTTTTGCTAACTATTTTCTACAGAGGGGCGTACCTTCCCTCCCAGAAGGGCATACCTACCCTTTAACAACACTATTTTCTATTTTTTCCTAACTATTTTTTTTAGAGGGGTGTACCTACCCTCCTAGAGGAGCGTACCCACCTTTGACAAACACAGAGGGGTGTACCTACCCTTGAATAGCATTATGTTTTCACTATTTTACTATTTTAACTTACTATTTTTTGTAGAGGGGCATACCTACCCTTGACAGGCATAGAGGGGAGTACCTTCCCTCCAAAAAGGGTGTAGTTGCCCTTGACATAACCCTTTGTGAGGTAAAAACAATCATTTTAGCTTCATTTCGACTTTTTTTTTCATCGTTTTCAGATTCTAACCCCCTAACATTGGCTGTTTGTGAGTTTTTTTATGTTTTTGTTAACATTTATGTAGCTTATTTCATGATTGACGAAGAACGGAGAATAAAAAAACTAACATTTTCTTGCAAGACAATTGGTTTATCTAGTTTGTTTATTATTTTCATGCATTAATCTAGGCACATGTTTAATTAGGGGGAGTCAAATCTACTATTTTTCATGTCTGCAAATCCATTGTGTCACCCAAGGGTCCCCTTGCACTTCGTGTGAGCCTAGGGAGTAGCCAAAAATGATTGGTGCTCTCTTTCTAGCAGGACCTACTTGGGAATTTCATCACCACAAAGGACAATCCCAACCACACGTACCAGTAGGGTATACAAAGGGGGGAGAGTGAAATTTGTACCTAAATCCAATCATGTCATGTCTAGTGGAGCGTCGAAGCTAGGGTGATACCTAGATAGACGTGAAGAGTTGGTCTGAGCCCCTCAGTATCTTGTTGGGGTTCCCGACTCACTCTTGTTACGGGCTGGTGTTCACGGTTGTGCCTCACGTACCAAGAGTATATTGAGGACTCCATAGATGCCTTGTTTATCCTAGATTAGAGAACTGTGTTGGCCATACCCTTCATCACTAATCTTAGGATTGTGTTGTCTGTACTGTCTTCCTTGTGCAAAAACTAGTGTGTTTCTGGTCGTTCGCTTGTTGTTTGTAGTGTTTTTGGTTCTTTTCTTCAGCCATTTTCATCTGAATTAAGTCTAAGTTAGTTGACATAGTTGACCCTGCCCTCAACTGGGGCAGACCTTCCCTTTGTCTCAGTCATCCCTTAGCCTATTTTTGTCAAAATTGTCAATCTTTTAACTGAACAAGTGAACCTGCCCTTTCTTTGGGTGAACCTTCCCCATAGAGGAGCATACCTACCCTACAGAGGGGCGTACCTACCCTCCAAAGGGGCGAACCTACCCTCCACCAACCTCTTTCACCTTCTGTTCCACCATTTTGAGCACCCGTTTTCCCATTTTGAACACCTATTTGCTCATTCTGAGTGCTCATTTTCCCATTCCAAGTAGTCGTACCCCCATTCTGAACATCTTTACATCATATTGAGAAATCCTCCCCTCATTCAGAGTAGTCACCCCCTCATTTTGAGTGCCTATTTACTTTATCCAAGCATCTATTTCTGCCAAAATTGTCAAACTTTTCACTGAATGGGAATACCTAACCTATAGAGGGGTGTACCTAACCTCTAGAGGGGTGAACCTGCTCTCCAAATAGTTAGCTTTTCCTTCTATTTAGTTAAATGACTTGTTTCTTAGGTTGGGCGAACCTGCCTTATCTTTGGGCATACATGCCCTCTAAAAGGGCGTACCTGTCCCCTGAAAGAGCGTACCTACCCTCTAAAAGGGTGTACGTATCCCATGAAAGGGCGTACCTACCCCCCGAAAGGGCGTACCTTCCCCCTGAAAGGTCATACTTCCCCCCTGAAAGGATGTACTTTCCCTCTAAAAGGGCGTACCTACCCTCCAAACAACCAATTCCACCTCCCGTTTGCCCATTCTGAACACTTGTCATCATCATTTCCATTCATCAACACTTTCTGAAAGTCATCGTTTCATCAAAAAAATCACATAGGTGCATCTTAGAACATCATTAGAGTCCATATCCATCATCAAATCATCCAATCCAATCACCTAGACTTCGTTTCAAGGGGTTTGATTTTGATGCAGAAACTTCCAGAGGCCATAACTTTTGACTCGGGTGTCCGTCTGGGCTGAAATTTTATGAGTGGTTGCATTATGAGGTGGCATGTGGATCATCAATAGACCTTGAGTCGGTTGGCCCCCGTTTCAGAACAATTTCAGGCCTTCAAACTTTCATCCTCACCCTCAAAATCGCAATTTGGTGTTTTTTTTTCAATTTTTAAAAACTCGTTTTCGTTAATAACTTGGAACGCATGTCTCGAACTTAGGATGTTAGTTGTAAATTCATCATATATTAGTTTTGCGTAGTTTTTGGGAAAAAACTGGTCTCTCAAAGGTATGCCCGTGAAGTTTCCTAAAATGGTAAAATTTGACAATTTTTGAAAACTGCCAAATCTAGAAAAATCTAATTGTCAGCATCTTACATCCTCTAGTTAAAACCCCTGAACGTGGTTTAGAATCAGTTCTATCATTTCCCTCAATCCAATCCTAATATGAGCTTTCATCCATCAACATTCTCGCAAGATCATTCATCTATCACCCACATCACATAGGTACATCATCTGAGAGCATCTTTAGGTTAGGTATCCATCATCAATTTCCCCACCCAAATCCCTTGAACTTTAGGTTAATATCTGAACTAACCCAAGTATCTGAATCTAATCGTCATCATCCAAATTTTCTTAGGATTTTCATCCATCCTAAGTTAATCATCATCGTCGTCCCAATCAATCCGCTTTCAATATCAAGGTGAATTTGGTGTCGTAATCATCCATTTATCCTTTAATCTGATCAATCAGTATCTTAAGTCACCTAGGGTAATCTCTGAATGGGATTTTCCAATCCCTTTTTTCATCCTATCTGATCCATCATTTGATCCGATCTAATCCAATCAACTTCGACCCAATCAATCTACTTCCATCTTGAAGTAGATTTGGTGTCATAGTCATCCTTTGATAATCAAATCCGATCATCAGAATCAATCCCATCGCATCATCCAATCATCCTAATCTAAGATTTAATCCAATCTTGATTTGAGCTTGACCTAAATCCTGATTTGAGCTTTATTCCATCCTTTTTATCCTTTCATCATCATGAATCTTTATCCTCCATCAATAGTAGTCAAGGGAAACCCTAATTATGTCTACGACGATAATGAGTGTCTTGTTGATCCAAAAGTATACGACATAGATCCCCTTGACGCTATCATTGCTAGTAAGCTTTCTCCACATGCTTTCCAAAATATAATTTCTCCTCTAAGCTATCTTATTACGTCTTCATTCATGCCTAACCACACTCCTTATTTTACCTTTGACAAGGGATATCCAGTATCTTCCCCATCTGCATATGCATCATGTCCTTCATCTACATCATCCTCTTATCCGATACCTGCAACTTCATACCCTAATTTACCATCCTAATACTCTTATTACAATCCCCCATTCATGTCCCCCTATCCTAATCCTCTTTCCCAATCTTCCCTTCCTAATCCTACATCCACACCCTTTTTCCTTAATCCAACATCCACATCTTCCCATCCTAATCCACAATATCAATACCCTTACTACAATGAACTAGTTGTATCTTCTTGTCCTAATCCACCATCCATGTCCTCCTATCTTAATTCACCATTCCAATATCCCTACCTTAATCCTCAATCCAATCCTAATCCTCCATCTACTCCTAGTCCTATCTCCAATTCCATTCCTCCATCTAACCCTAGTCAACCAATCCATAATCCTAGTCCTCCACCAATCCCTAATCCTTCATATATTCCTATCACACCATCTCAACCTAGAGTATGCTAGTTTCTCACTCCATAATTTCTATAAGGACTTATGACAAAGAATACATCCCTCACTCCACACATTGAAGTCGTGGAACCATGCCCTCCCAATCCATCATCCATTGTCGTTAGTGATGAGACCCTTCTCCATCCAAAACCTATCATTGTTGTTACCACCCCTATCACTACTCAAAGCATTCACACCATCGCACCCACCAAATCCATTAAACCCTCATCTCCTACTCGGAGAGCTGTTGAACCCATCGAAGATAACCAAATCCAATCCACTCCTTCCATCATAGTCTCACTGAAATCCCTCCTCTTCAACCTCATGAATCCCCTATCCTTCCATCTCCCCCACTTGAAGAGTCCCTCCAAGACTCCATCATCATGCCATCCACACAACATGAGTCATGCCAAGAGCCTAATCCAAAGCATGCCAACATATCCCCTTCTTCGGATCAAGATCCTACCATCCCATCTAGTCCATCTCAAGATTACAATCCCCCATCCATTTAATCCCATGACCCCCTTTATACTCAAGATCTGATCACTCCATCGCATGATCCCTTATCGCTTGCTGCCACACATCCAAATGCTATCATGTCACCTAATCCCTCTCTTGATCACTTACAACTCCCTTGTTCTGGTCAAGATGTTGTTATCCCATCATCTCCATCCCATGATCCTCCATCATCGCCTAAACCTACTATCCCCTCACCACTTGTATATCCCCTTAGTACTCTCGCATTCTTCCTTGGTGGTCTCCTTGCAGAAGAAAAAAAAAGTATATATACCACCCATCATCCTTTGCCTAATAATGGACTCACATCATTCTTCCAGAATAACAAAAATCCTGTCATGGATTAAATGCTTAAGAACATGAATTATCAATGAAAAGGATTAGGCCTTCATGAGCAAGGTATTTTAGAGCCCATCCAGGTCAAAGAACAAATCTATATGCAAGGTCTTGGACATATTTCTTAAGACTTACAATCTAAAGATGTCGGTACAACCTCTACACGTCCTTAACGAGCCTCTTCCAAAAGCAATATAGGCTCTTCCCATCACCCCGCCAGATCATTTGCTGCCATCCCTCCTCCTTCATTGTATCACCTCAAAACAAACATCCACCTTCCTCCTTCATCTGCTCCATCCATTTTAGGTCCTTACATTCCTCCATCCACCATCTCCCATCCTTCACCTCCTCCATCAATCTTGGGTCCTTATGTCCCTCCATCTCCCATCATGATCCATCTCCTAAATCTATTTTAGGTCCTTATGTCCCAAAATTCATTATCCCATCTCCTCCATTATCCCCACATTCTCCATCTACTAATCCTCCTATCCTTTCACGTACACCACCATATGTGCCAATGTTGGTCCCGAACTCATCACCCCATCACACACTTACCCCATTATTCCATCCATACCCTTTCCAGCATCCCATCCATTATCCCACATATCTTCCCCATCAAATCCCTCTAATTCATCCTCTTGCATAAACCACTTATCCTAATAAGGTTGTACCAACATCCAACAGTTGCTTCACATAGGGGCTCTTAATACCTTGTATGGAATTTGATGCTTGAGTCCTTCATCCATCTCCTTATCGCATGTCTTATAAATCCACTTACCACATCCCTATCCTTATCCATCTCCTTTTGCATGATATCCAAAAATCCAGAAAAGTCTAAAAATGCAAAAAAAACAAAAAATCCAAAATATTCAAAAATATCAAAATCAGAAAAATCGACAAAAATAAAATAGTAAAGAGAAATAATTCTTCCAATGGTGAAAACTTGGAAAAATGGCACCTTGGATAAGTACCATGATGAAAACCTCGCAAACAGGCATCATGTGTAAATCCCCCATCCCGTTTAATTCCTCACTTGGGGGCAACTCCCTTCCCCTTCACCCATCTCCTCCATCCAACCAATCATGTGCATTTTTCCTATTGTATCCCATTTATCCCAATCCTTCCATCATCCTTGTGCTCTTGATAATGATAGGGGAAAACATATAAACATCCTTTGGACACCTCTTGGCATACATTTCCCTCATCTGCACACTATCCTAATCCTTATTCGCATTTATCTACCTTCCTTGTCCACCCATCATGCTACCATTAATCTCCCTTCCTTATCCATGCATCCTATCCATATCCATATCACTCCCTTATTTTCCCACCTTTCCATCTTCCTTCTCTCATGCCTCATTATATATGACATATCTAGAGGGGCATCTTCTTCCTTTGTGACATAGTCCTTGGAGACACCCTTCATCTATTCATCTGGTAATCCCTTCCATCTCCCCATCATTATCTTCCTACCTATCCTTATCTTCCCATCTATCCAAATAATTTTTTTCATCTTCCCATCCTTATCTTCCTATCCATCTATCATAACAATCCCTTCCATCTTCCTATCCTCATCTTCCTACCATAGCATCCCTTTTCATCTATCCATCTAGTAACCTTTTCCTCATCCAACTCCTTATCCCTCTATCCAATCCATCCAAACAATCCTTTTAATCTCCCTATCCTTATCCTCCTATCCATCCATCATAGCATCCCTTTTGTCTCCCCATCCTTATCTTCCTATTTGTTTATCTCTATCCGCATCCTATCTCCTAATACCTTGTCATTGGAATTTAGCTATAGGCTACTCCCCATGTAACCCAATGTCATCTATCCTATTTCCATTACTTTTGCTTCTTTTGCACATCCTTTCAATCTCCTATCCTTCCTCATCATTCATCTATCTATCACATCATCCTCCCAATTCATCTTTTGATGATTTGGATAACTATCCCATACCTAAGCTTTGTATGATCATGATCATCTAATCCTATCCACCAAGACTATCTTGTCTCATTGTATCAGTCCCATCATTTTATCCCTTCATCAAGGGTATCCTCTCATCATCCCTTATCCATTGTTTGACTTTGGTCTTTTGTTGAGCTACGTTGCCCCTACACTTTCACGTAGGCAAGGTCTATCATTTGATCTGCCCCTAAGGCTCCTTTCATCCATCCTATCTTTATCATCTATCATCAATCTTTGCTTTTGTCTGTCTGGTCTTTTTCATCCATCATCAAGGTCTCCATCGTCCTCTTCCTGCTTTTATCCATGGTCAATCGTCAGTCTTTTATCAAACTACGAGGGCTCTGCACTTTCACATAGGCAAGGCTAATCTATGATCGGCCCCCAAGCCCCTATGTCTTTAGGGTGTGTTAGTCTCATTTCTTGTCTCTCTTTTGTCATTTCATCAAGCTATGCCCTTCTCTAGCCATTTCGTCACAAATGAGATCCACTTGTATTGTCAAATCCAATTGGTTCCAAGTATCTTGCGTCATATCGATCTTTTAGTTTAGTATCCATCATCAGTCTCAACAAGATGCATCCTTCCTAACAAACCTCATCAATCCCATCCATCCCCTTGATCCTATGGCAAAGGACGTTTGAAATTGATTGTGATCTTTTGGTGCTTTTGGTTTTTGTTTATCATTTGAGCTCTCTATCATCACTTGTTAGGGCTGCCATGATCCATCATATTATGGTGTGTTTTGATCAGGTAAACATAGGGGTGTATCTTGATCTTTTCTTCATTGTTGTCTTCTTGGTTGTCTCGCGTAGTACCCACCAAAATTCTCATGGTATTTTTTTATGTTGGTGTACCCTTTTGTGCTTGTGGTTATTCCATTTCCTGGCCTGACCAAGGTCTTCACGACTTTGGGGTGTTGGGATATCCTTCTTGTCTGTTGTGTTTGTTTTATGCATTAGACACTCATCCGCCTTTGTTCCACATACCCTGGCACCTAGTGTCTTATGCTATAGAAAAAATCAGTACTCCAAAAATGGAAAATTTCATTAGGATTACATTTCATCTCCCATTCCATCCTCTCATCTATCAAAAATCCCCCCATCCATTCATCCTTCATAAATCTCCCTCCCCTATCCATCCAATCTCTTATCATCATCTCTTCCATCTTCTTAGTAATATAGATTGGTTATTCTAAGCATCTTATCCTCCATCATTTTTCCATCCCACATCTCAATCCCATCCTCATCCATTCAATCCAACACAAATCATCTAATCAAATCCTTGGTCTTGTCCCCATCCTTGTTACAAGCCTTGATCCAATCTGCACCATCATTGTCATCATCAAGATGTATCCTTCCCTATCCTTTGGTGTTATTTTGGGATGTATCCTTCCCTCATCAACTACCCTTTCATCGAGATGTATCCTTCCCTATCCTCATGTTTTTTTGGGATGTATCATTCCCCCATCAACAACACTTTCATCATCATCATCATCATCATCATCATCATCATCGGGATGTATCTTTCCCTATCCTCGTGTTGTTTCAAGATATATTATTCCCTCATTGACAATACTTCATCCATCATCACCCCTTTTGGCTTGTAGCTTGACTGGGGCACATCACCTTTTTTCCTTAAATCCATTTGTACTCCATCCATCTCCTATCACTTATCATTCCATCCCTTTAAATTATCTTCTTCATCTCCCCTTTGCATCATCTTATCCATTTCTAGAGCACACCCGTGTTCTCTTGACCCCGCATGTCCTCTCGAGGGGGAATCCTCAATCCCTAACCTTTATCATTACTCCCATCATATTTCTTACTAATTACTCCTTTGAATGACTGGGGCATCTTTTCCAATCTAACCATCTTCTTCTAGAATCTATGTTTTAATATTCTTTGAAATGGTGCTACTTCGTAACACCATCTCAAAGAGGGACAAAATGTAGACAGTTAAATTTGGACACTCATATTTGTCCAAATTTTCCCCTCTTCATCTAAACATCCTTTTATTCGCGTTAATTAGGTAATATTGCTATTATCTAATTAATATCCCTTAATTCTTCCAAATCCCTAAGGTATTTAGTTAATAATTAAATATCTTACTCCTTTACTCTCCTTTTCATCAAATGAATTAAATAAATATGACATTTATTTAATTCCTCACATGTCACATCTTTTTTCTTAATCCTAATTGTTCTCCTAATCTCATCATTAGAGATGTGCACATTCCTAATCCTTGATTAGGATGTGTCACATCCTCCAACTTTTTCAAGTTGACCTCTAATCTTCCTTAACCACTAATTATCCTCTAATTATTGATCAGTTAAGTCTAATCAATACCTTGGTCAACTCTCCCCATCCCCCAAGGAATTTTTAATTCATTTTTATTCATCCAAGGCTCCTCTCTTCCCCATGTGAATTTTTAATTCACTTTTATTCCTCCAAGGAATTTTCTCTTCCCCATGCAAATTCTAGAACCTTTAACTTGTCACATCACTCACATATGTCAAAGTCTTCTATAATCTTTGACTTGTCACATCAGTCACATGTGGGTAAGTACTTACCATTTTAAGGACCTTGTTTTATCTAAGGTACTTTCCACCTCTCTTTTTAGAACCCTGTCTTATCCACAAGATTTTCCAATCATGTGAATTTTAAATTCACTTTTTATTCACCCAAGATTCTCCTCTTCCCCATGTGATCATTGAGAGGTCACATCATCCATTTTCCAAGGTACTTGCAAGTACCTCCACATCATTTGTACCCTCTCCACCTCATGTGTCCTTGTGACACATCATCTACCACATGGCAAGATGTGAGGGCTTGTGAGTCCTCAACTCACAACAACCCTTCATCTTATCCATGGTGGAAAGATCTTAACCGTTCATTCTTTTTAGGGTTCCTCTCCATAAAATGAAAGAAGTTTTCTTTCATTCTCAATTATCAATTATGCATTCAACACATCTCATTCAATCACAACATTCAACCAATTTTCAAGCTCAAACATTCAACTCCAACTCTCTCATGCATTCAAGCTCGTCTTGCATCCACTCTAGCCACCTACTCAACGACCCACTTTGCTCATTTGAGTCCTCATCTTGCATGCATCATTTTGAATCCATTTTAGCATCTTGCCATCAAAGGGAGCACACATAAAATCGACCATCAAGGGCCAACCAAAGGTTCAATCCAAGACAAGGTATAATCAACTTATTTATTATCTTTATTTTGTTTTGGATTCAACTAGGCTTATCTCGAGGTGTCAGTGTTTTTTTCTTCTCTTTTGCATCTTGTTTTGTGTGGTTTAGAGTAGGTTAAGATCACTGGTTCACAAAGGGTAAAAGCAAAAAGTTGTGTCACACTTTATAAAGGAAACCTCCAACACTAATACAACTTTTAAACTTGAATCACTAAAAATTGGTATATATGTTTTGAATTTTGAAATGGTGTAAACTAGTAAAATATGTTTTTTTTAGTATATTTTATGTTTGTATTTTAAAATAAAAAATAAAAAAAATATTTTGAACTAGTTTTTAATAAATTAACACTATAATTTAGTTGCTGATAAAATGTTGAAAAATGAAGTTGCATGGGACGCCAAACTTTTTATAGTAATTTTTTTTTTCTTTCAATTTTTTTGTGTGTATTTATAACTTGAAACTTTAGTGCATGGATCTATTTTTTTCCAATTTTGATAAATATATATTTTTAAATAAATATTAAAATGTGCATGAATAAAAAGTAGTTGTTTCCATTGGACGTCAACTTTCAAATTAAATATTTATCTAAAATGGAAAAAAAATTATACCATCTTGAAATAGATTATTTTATATAGTGCATCATATTTTTTTCAATTTTTTAAAATAAGTTTTAGTATTTTAATCAACCTAATATTTTGTGCTGATAACCCACTTTTAGTAAAAATAAAAATAAAATATAAATAATAATTAAACTATTAAAATAAATATATTTTTTGAAAATTGCACTTATGGATCTACAAAAGGGTATTTTTATATTTTTTTAAAAATGTTATTTACATTACTAGGTGTTATTGAAACTTCAATTTTTTTAAATAATTTTATTTTTTTGGTAAATTGGACTCAAAGTGGTGCTCCATATATTTTTAGGCAACAATTTTAGTTGAGAAAGTTGTGGAAGTATCTAACTTAGCTAGAATGAATCTTACTATATCATATGTTTGACCAAAATTGATTTTCAGTTAGAAATATTTAAATTAAGTTGTGTTGATAAGTTGGCTGAAAATGTGACACAACTTTGTGCTTTTACCCATAAATCAATGTCATATCATTTCAATCCATTGGTTTATGTAGTTTGATTTTTGCACACATATTTCTTCTACAATCCAATTAGTGCACCCTAAAAAAAAGCCTTCCATTATATACTTTTTAATCATTCACTTGGAGGGAGATGAATTTATTTCTTTTATTATTCAGAAGTTTAGGCTTGTACAATAACCTTTGTTGTTATTCGCCTTAATCCTTAGAACTTTTAATTGTGTATAAAAGTCTCTAAAGGGAAACATACTTTTATTTCTCTATGAGTTGCCAAAAAGAGCAATATTTGTCAAAAGAATCCTTTAATGACTTGTGATGATTTTCCCTATCAAAATGATTTATTTTTGGTTCCATGAACATGATATATTTTATGTATATTAATATGGTTCAAATATTTATTGTATGGCATGTTTCACATGCACCCCCACTTGCTAAATATTCTACATTTTGTGCATTTAGAAAGTTGAGTTCATTTAGCTAGTGTCATTTATTAAAGATAGTTCAAATAACTCTTACATGTAGCTAGGCATGTACACTCTAACACTTTGATTATTTTATTATATTACCAATAGTATGAAATGTGATGCTAAACCAAATATTTTGGATTGTAGAATGTCCACAAAATAGGATGAAAATAATCTTTTTATATTTATAATGGGCCAATCACACTTATTTGCATATCTAATGAGTCTACCACAATATCCAAATTTTAAAAAGGAAATTAGTGGGGTAAAAATTGTATATATTTTTTAATTTAAAAATAAAACACAAGTAGTGTTGTACTGTACACATATAAGTGTTATTGTCTCCACAAATACACTAGCACAAATAGATATAACAATTGAAGCCTATGTTAAGGAGTTATGGAGACAAATCAATTAGAAATATGGGAAGAACAAATGAAGCTACAAATAATACAACACAAAATAATACGTGCTTCTTCTTCCATTTTCACTCAATACAGATTACATATATATAGGATTTCTATTTCCTACATTTTAGGAAACTCCCTATAACTACTAGCTAAAGATATGAGTTGTTTTAACAACTCATAATACACACAAACAAATCACAACCAAATAACAAATAACCTACGGGAATGGTATGATATTCCCAACACCCATAAAAAACCTATCAACTTATTATTTTATGCATCCTAATATTCCTAACACCTATGTGAACACTAAATCCCAACACCCCCCTTTAGTGTGAACATGTGGTGAAAGTACATCACAATACTTGATGGCCACACACAATAGCTCACCAAAAAATATAAGATAAGAGTAGGGACATACACATCTACTCATGTCAAGCAATAGTGGAACTAGCCTCACTACGCTTAGTATACTTTCATCCAAGGATAGATACAAACACTTCTACCCATGGAACCGAGGATAGGGACTAACACATCTACCCAAGGTATTACATCAAGTTTGGATAGGTACAAACACATATATCCAAAATCAAGGTTATGAACAAGGACAAACACATCTGCTCACAACAATTATGATTGGGGACACACGCATCCAATCATGATCACAAACTTCTGTGACTAGGGACAAACACTTCTAATCACTTACATCATCTTGTGAATAGGGAAAAACGCATCCATTCACATACAACCAAAAAATGTGATTGGGGACATACACATCCAACCATAAATACAAAGTTTGAGAACACAAAGCCCTCATTGTTGTGTATGCAGCCAACATTATAGATCATTGCCACACTGATCACAAATTATATGAGACGGTTGTCGCTGCCACCTAGAAACCGATCTTGGATTTAGTTGTTTTGGCACAAATAATTTTGTCACTAATGCAACTTTTCAACCTCGTCGCTAGTGACTGACACGAGGTCGCTAAGTATCCTCTAGCCTCCGTTGCCTCCTACCTCCAATTTGATGTTCTACTTAGATTTTTTTTCTTTTGAGGCTCATTTCATCAATTATGAGGAAAAAATATATCCCCCCCATGATATGAACTTCTTACAAGTGTGGGGTTCCACCGATCATGCACTCTGATTACAATTGAAATAATTTTTATAATTTATTACTTTTTGACACTTTTGATATGACAATAGACTTTATTCAATACAAAAAAGTCCTTCCTAACTTTAAATTTCTTTGACAATATATAATAATTTATTTGAATTTTGAACTATGAAAAAATATCTTTATGAGACCTAATAAAAATTACTAACCCTACATTAACCACCTACCACTATAAAACATGGCATCTAATTATGACCAAATATCTTAACTCTACTATGGCATCTAATCCTCATCAAGATAGAGATATAAGAGTGCTTGCAACAAATGCTTTGTAGGTTGGTGGAAGACCAGAAGAAATTTCCAAATAGTTTGTGTAAGTAATGTTACAATTGCACTCAATGAACTGGGTCAATCACAAATATGAAGCGGCTTCTAAACTCTAGATCAAAAAATGCCATATCTTTGCAAACCATGCTAGAAGAGACCGATTGATCAATGCACTGTGCAAGTGGGCACAAATATCCAAAGACAACTCTTTTCCACATCAAAATCAACCAAACATAACTGTCCTAGGAGACTCTGAGATCAAAGAGAATATAATGCCAAGAGCCTGACAGTTCACAGAGACTCTAATCTGACAGATACTGAGAGTGGCCGATAAAAAAATGCCCTAGGCAGAAATAAACTAACTCAAAAGTGAATAATGCGACCAATATTGCTGCAAATAAATATTTTCCACATCAACCCAAGCAACAAATGACTGGATAATCAAGGTATAATTGACACTTTAGGAAAGAGAATTAAATTGACAGAGATGTCAATGTTAGTATTGATGACCTGGGATCCTCGAGATTTCTTTATATCAAAGTCATTTGTTGCTTTCAACTCATTAAGTCTCGAGCCCTCGACCTCAACCTCAATATACAAAAATGAAACTCAGATGCCAGATCTTTCTCTTAAACATCAACATAATACAATGTAGGGTTGCAATGACTATTGCTTTATTCATCACATAGTGCTACACACTTTGGCGCTAAATACAATAGAATAGAATTTAAAAGATTGAAAATCATTATAGAAACCTGATTTGGGCAGATCTCATGCCTTCCTCCAAATTCTCATTATTTTTGGAGATTTCTTGTGAATGACGTTTTGTAGGTGCCTAGGATATCAATTTTTTATTAAACCTTACACCCTGCAAGCTTTAGGAAATAATGATCTTCAAGCACCATTCAATTCCGGCGAAGATCTTCCAAATTTACCATTGCCTAACTAGAAACATTCTTGACATTACAATCTCAATGCGCAGGCACACAGGAATCAACAATGCTCTGATACCAAATTAGAAATATGGGAAGAAAAAAATGAAGCTGAAAATAATACAACAAAAAATAATACGTGCTTCTTCTTCCATTTTCATTCAATAAATATTACATATATATAGGATTCCTATTTCCTACATTTTAGGAAACTCCCTATAACTACTAGCTAAAGATATGAGTTGTTTTAACAACTCATAATACAAAAAAACAAATCACAACCAAATAACAAATAACCTATGCGGATGGTATGATATTCCCAACACCCATACAAACCTATCAACTTATTATTTTATGCATCCTAATATTCTTAACACCTATGTGAGCACTAAATCCCAACAAAATCTCCCCCACTATATGCTGAAGTATTTGGAAAGAAAGGAATAATAAAATATTCCAAAATGTTGAAAAAATGCTAAGAAGGTGTTTGGGTCTTGCTCCAAGCTATTAGTGTAAAATATTTCTCTTTGCAACTAAAAACCTTCGAGCTTCCCTCCTTTTGTTTTGGATTCCAATGTTGGAAATTGTGTGAACCCCAATCCAAATACCTGCAAAACACAATAAAGAAACGCATTAGAAGATCATATGCAAGTAAGAACAAGGATTCCCCATCAAATCCATTAGCAAAGCTCAAAATAGGAAATAAAACAAGAATTAAATGAAAGAACAAGAAAGTAAGCTAAATCCTATTGAAAGCAATGCAAACTCTTGATCCCATGGGGGAATTGGTGCCAATTTGATGTGGAAATTGGCCCTTTCCCAAATCCTATGCAATATTTGTTGATTGATGATGAAGAGTGATCCACTTTGATGAAGATTGATTTATGCTCCAAGATAAAATATGCATAACCTAGCTATAAAACTCAATGAGATGGATGAAGATTGCTATGAATTTGAATATAGTAAGTTTACTCAAGTTGTGAATGATAGAATGAGGAATGAGACCTCTTATTTATAGAATATCAAGTTGAAGAGATGTCCAAAATGGAGCAATGTGGGACTAACATTCAAACAATGGCAAGGTGCCACTTGTCCAAATGTGAATGGATGAAGGATGAGCAAGTTTTGATCAATGTGCAAGTTTGAAATTTGAATTTGATGAAATGACATGTTTAGGGGGGATGAAAGATGAGTTAAATGCCAAGTGGGAGACATGTAAGAGATAATGTAAGAGCTTTAAATGCTTTGTTGGATGGATAAGTCATTTTGGGGGGAGATTTCAAATTTGGAAGAATATTCCCTTTTTCATGCCATTTTGAAAGTAAATAGGGAATTATTAAATCAACTAAATGATTTAATTGTGCAAGTTGCAAAATCTAGAGGATTGGAGTGATTAGGATTAAATTAATCAAGATTTGATTAATTTAATAGGAGATTAGGTGATTTTGACTTTTGACTTAGATTTTTGGATTAATTTAAATCAAAAAGAGAGGAATAATGATTTAGATTTAATTAAATAAATATTTTGATTTATTTAACTAAAGAGGGATGATGTTGGATTAAATTAAATAAAGATTGATTTAATTTAATAGAATGACTTTAGAGATTTAATTAAATAAAATGGATTATTTAATTAAAAGGGGGATTACATAATTAATTAAATAAAATTGATTTATTTAATTAACAGGGGATGATGACCTAATTAGATAAATGATTATTTATTTAATTAAGGGATGAATAGTGATGATAAGTTGAAGAGGTGATTCAGGACGAAATGATGTTAGTTAATCAGGATCAAGTGCATGAGATCAATCAGTATATTTTATGTGTCTACATTTTGCCCCTCTTTGAAGCAACATACTTGTTGCGTTGGTTCAAAGAATAATCTTGCCACGGTCAAATTTTAAAAAAATTCTAATTTTTTGGATGCCCCACTATTGCCCCAACGGAAAGAATTACGTTGCTACACTGCCCCCTCGAGAGATCAAGTGGAAATGTTCAATTTGAGGGTCGATCTCACAACAAAGAGGTTTGAGATTAGTTCATCTTGTATGTTTGATGTAGACAAATTTGATGAAGTATTGGATATGATGATGCATGGATGATATGGATGCACATGATATGATATGATGATGCTTTTATGATTATGTAGTGGATGATAAATGTATGGATTATGAGATGCTTAGAATAACCAATCTATATTATGCAATGATGAAATGCAATGCATGCGAGATGATCAATTTTTCTTATATGATATGATATAATATGCAGATGGTTTGTGAATGTAAGATGGATGCATTAGCAATGATTTGCGACTAACTGTCATGGTACCATGTAAGCGCAAAAGGAAGTAGGAAGAAAATAAGATGATGACAAGAGACACTAACAAGCCAAATTTATTAGAGATGATGATAATGATGATGATGATGATGATGATGATGATGATGATGATTTTCTTACTGAGGAGTTGGGATTTTAAAAGGGCCAATTACCTTATGTTTGATAACATACATAAATATGATACATCAAGGTGTTAAGAACCAAAATGGCATTGTATTTAGTGTGATGGACTTTGACTCGACAATCAAATAGGAGTATCCTTGTTCACACTTGACATATAGAAACCTTACTAGGATGTATTTTAGGTACTTCAAATATCTCATACCAAAACATAGAAAGGATATCCTTCCTATGTGGTCAACAAAATATCTAAAACACCTTCCATACACACCTAATAAAGCAAGTATTCGTCGAGGTTATATTACAAGAATGTCCAACAAGCACAATAGATAAAAAGATAATGATCATTGCCCCATTCCTATCTCTGTAAATCCCTTCCTTGGGGACATCATTGATAGGTCATTGGAATGAGCATAATAAGATAAATCAAAAGACAAAGATGCAGTAAACAAATGAGCTGATGTTCTTCGATACCGCTAGCCAAGACTAAACTATGGTGATGCCTGATGTTGATGTCCATTGTAGGAAGGATGCATCCTAGGACATGATGATATTAGATGATTTGATATGGGACTGATTGGATGATAGGCTATTGAAACAAAGAGTTGACCAACTTGCTTACGTACTAACCTATATTTTGAGATTTTGATGTTTGGAGTTTTCACTTTTTAACCTGCTAGACTTGTTTTTGTCTATTTCACCAAAGGTTAGGGATGATGAATGATGTTATTATGGGTGAAAGCGAGATGAGACAGATGGATTTTTTCAAATATTTGGATGCTTTTGGTATTTTTGATATTTTTCAAATGTTTTGATTTTCAATTCTCCAATGTTTTTAGGGTTTTCTGAGATTTTGACCAAGAGACTAACCTAAGGACCTATCCTAGGGGCCTTAGGGGCTAATCAATCAAATTAGCCTTGCCTACATTATACATGTAGAGACTACGTAGTTCGACTGACAACTTGACTGATTTACAGATGAAGATATACATGATGAAATGTCAGTTTATTATGACAAACTCCTAAAGGACTGACCTAAGTGTCTCGGGGGATGATCAAAGATCAACCTTGCCTATGTTCAAGGCTCAGGCACTTGTAGTTTGACAAGACGACTTTGTTTTTGACTTTTTGACTGACTTTTTGACCTGTTTTGGGATTTTGATATGTTTTTTAATGTTTTTGGATTTTGTGATTTTTTTATGTTTTTGGATTTTTTGGATTTTCTGATGTTTTTGAAATTTTTGGATTTTCTGATGTTTTCGGATTTTGTGTGATTTTTTGATGTTTTTGGATTTTCTGATATTTTAGGACTTCAAGAATATACATAAATTCAATCTGATGAGAACATGGCCCCAGCGTGATGTAATAGACTACTTCGATAAAGGCAGGACAAACTGACCTTGAGAATGGGCCGAATAGTACTAGGAGGGATCATGATACGAGTACAGGACCAAGCTATGGTGTGGATGCAGGTAGATGATGGATGGAGATATGGAATGCGATGGAAGATGGATGATGCAAAACAAGCCATGAGGATCCTGGTGGATGGAACATGCTTATTTACACAAGGCACCTGTTTGCCAGGTTTTCGCCAAGGTACTTGCCCAAAGTGCCACCGAAGTGGTTTTCACTAGAGGATGATTTTTTTCCTTTACTATTTTTGATCCTTTTTTTTTATTTTTTTGGATTTTTTTCTTTTTGATTTCTTTTTGTTGTCACCAAGATGCCTGTTTGTCAGGTTTTCATCAAGGTAACCATTTTTTCAAGACATTTTCTGACTTTTTTTTTTAATTTTTGGTTATATACCTTGAAAGATTAGGCATAAAACTTTTTGAGATGAGAGTTGTTCATGGGCTCTTGCAGAGGTTCCCCTTCAGGTGTCGATAACTAATATTCCCCTGACTTATATCTTGTTGTGATAACAAATGGTCCCAACTAGTTGGGTTCAAATTTTCCTTTGCTATTTGGATTTGGGACATTCTTCTAATTTTTCTTTAGTACCAGTTCTCCAATTTAGAATGTTCTGCTTCTGATTTTCTTATTATAGCTCCTCTTGAGTTTGTTCTAATAGACTTGCAAATGATTTAAAGAATCTATACGTCACTCATCTAGTAGCTCTAGTTCATTCAGTCTTAATACTCAGTACTATTCATCCATGATGAGGTTTTGCAGTGATATCCTTAGTGACGGGAGCTCGATCTCAATGGGGAGTACTACTTCTGATCCGTAGACCAAGGAGAAGGGGGTGGCACAAGTGGGTGTGTAGATGCTAGTTCAGTAGGCCTAGAGGGCAAGATTGAGCTGCAAATGCCAATCACGACTTGTGTCATTGACTTGAGGATCTTTAAAATTGTTTTATTTGTGGCTTCCGCTTGGCCATTGCCCTGGGGTTAGTATGGGGTGGAGAAGCAATGTTGGATTTTGAATTTTTTACACAAGTTGCAGACATCCTAATTCTTAAATGGTGTCCTATTATCTGAGATAATGGCTTGTGGGACACCATAGCGGCAAATGAGATAGTTTAGGATGAACTTTGATATCTACTTCCCGGTTATGTATGTCATGGGTATGGCTTCCACCCACTTGGTAAAGTACTCTGTGGTGATTATGATGAACTTGTGGCTATTAGATGAAGTGGGAATGATTTTTCCAATGAGATCAAGTCCCCACTGCGAAAAGGGCCATGGTGTGATGATGGGATGAAGTTCTTGAGCTGGAGCATGGATGAAGTCCCCATGTTGTTGGCATTGTAGACACATTATGACGTAGTCATGCGCCTCTCTTTCCATTGTAGGCCAATAATACCCCATCCTCAACAATTTCTTGGCTAGGGTCATTCCACTTGAGTGTGAACCACAAATGTCGTTATGCACCTCAGTTAAAGTGATATATGCCTCCTCAGCATTTAAACAGCGTAGTAAGGTTCCTTCTATGCTCCTACGATACAGGGTATCTCCTAGGATGACGAATTAGGATGCCTTTTTGACAAAGGTTCATTTTAAGGTTGAGGATAAGTCAGCAGGTATGACACCTATTCACAAGTAGGTATAAATTTCATGGTACTAGGGATCATCGGGACCAACGATTTCACACAAAAATTCTAACTCTAGTACCTTGAATCTGGGCACGAGAAGTTGCTCTATCAAGAATTCATATTTTGGGACATTGTGAGGGATATCCAATAGGGATCCAATCATTTCCATGGCATATGTTGCTCTGTTGTTGGCTTTGGGAATCTGCTCAAATGTGATCTCGATAAAGGATTCCTTGAGAGTCTCCACCAATTTCTTGTATGGAGTGAGCTTATCATCCTTAGTTTGGTACTCATTGTTCACTTGGTTTATTATCAGTTGAGAGTCTCCATATACTCTGAGGGCCATGATGTGCCACTGCACTATTATTCTGAGACCTATGGTTAAAGCCTCATATTCTGCAATGTTATTAGTGCAAGGGAATGCCAATTTATAGGACCTAGGAATGCATTCCCCCTGTGGAGTGATAAAGAAGACACCGGCTCCTGATCCATGTTGCGTGTATGAGCCATCAAAGTAAAGTTTCCAGTGGTCGACTATGTTGAGATTGAAGATGAATTCATCTAGAAACTCTTAGATGAGAGGATTCTTTGAATAGATTGGTGCTTCTGCAAGCTGATCTACGATGACTTGGCCTTTAATTGCTTTTCACTCCACATATTCAATGCCATACTCTGATAGTATCATGACCCATTTGGCCATTCTTCCAGTGAGCATTGCTTTTGATAGTAAGTACTTGATAGGGTCAATTTTTGCGATGAGTTTGACTTTGTGCACCAACATGTAATGTCTGAATTTCTATGAAGCAAACACTACTGCTAAACATGCTTTTTCGATGAATGAGTAGTTTAACTCATGATCGACCACTGTCCTACTGATATAATATATGACCCTTTCTATCCTATTTTCATTGTGTTGAGCTAAGAGAGCTCCAAGGGTTGTTGTTGTTGCTGATACATAGAGAATTAATGTCTTTCTTGGGATCGATGGCATGAGGACCAATGGTGTAAGTAGATATTATTTGATCTTATTGAAGGCTTCTTCACACTTGTTATCCCACTTGTAAACTACTCCCTTGTGAAGTAGGTGAGAGTATGGTTTTGTTTATCTACCAGTTGTTTTATAAATCTTTAGATGGACTGAAGCCTGCCTTGGAGACCTCTCAATTGTTTCAATGTTTTGGGTGCCTCCATCTCAAGGATTGCTTTTACCTTAGCAGGGTCTACCTCACCTCTCATTGATACTATGTATCCTAGCAACTTTCTTGATTGTACACCGAAGACGCACTTCTTTGGATTTAATCGAACCTTGTATTCTTCCAACCTGTCAAAAATGGCACTTAAGGTTGCTATGTGATCCTTCCTCTTTCTAGATTTGGCTAGTATTTCATCGACATAATCTTTGATAGTTTTATGGATCATTTCATGGAAGATTAACCTCATGGCTCTTTGGTATGTTGCACCTACATTCTTCAATCCGAATGGCATCATATTCTAGCAGTAAGTCCCCCATGGACAAGTGAAGGTCATTTTGTGCTGGTCTTCTTTAGCAATCATTATCTGGTTGTATCCTGAGAAACCATCCATCAAGGAAAGAATTTTGTGTCCCGCCGTCATGTCTACAATCATGTCAATGTTGGGAAACAAGAAATCATCTTTTAAACATGCTTTGTTTAAGTCCCTAAAATTTGTGCAGATTCTGATGCCCCCATCAAGTTTTGAGATGGGAATGAGGTTTGACACCCATTTTGGATAATCTATTGGTCGAATGAATCCTGCATCCAATAGCTTCTTTAGTTCCATTTTGACTAGCAGGGCGATCTGAGGGTGCATTTTCCTGAGCTTTTGTCTAACGGGCTTTGCTTCAAAGTGTACTGCTAGGTGATGAACTATAATTTCTGGATTGAGCCCTGGCATGTCTGTGTAGCTCCATGCAAATTTAACTTGTCTTTCTCTCAAGAAAGCTACTAGGGGTTCTTGTTCTTCTGATAGTAATGACTTTGCATAGAATGTGATGTGTGGGGTCTCCTCTGTTCCTAGATTAACTGGATTGCACTTTTCTGCTAGGACCGTTGATTTTTCTTGATGGAGAGATCTGAGAGGAAGATTGAATCCCCCATCCTCAGGTGCCTCAGAGAGGTTTTCACCATTGGATGCATCCTTTCTTTTTACTTTTTTCGGGTTAGAGAGTGCCATAGTGTGGTTTTCACTAAAGGACCTAGAGCCTATTCTCAATTTTTCACTTTTGCAACTGAGGGATTCAATCATTTCCCCATAGTAGGCCTATGTATCTAGCTCAACGATGAATCTTGCTTTGTGATATCCACACAGAATATTATCCCGCAGTCCCATGAATTCTGATAGTGCCTCATCATTTTTGAATGTGTTAAGAATTGGTGGTCCTCATTGGTCATAATCGATGAGTTAGGGGTAAACTAGGTGGATTTCATGATTTTGACGGTCTGACTCAAAGGATAAGGTGCTAATCATGAGAAGGGTGGTATCCTTGAAGAGCCTAGGTAGGTTGGTTATGGGATCCTCATCATCACTACTACTATAGACGTCAGTTATGTCAAATGTGAAGTTGTCTATGACTCGACCTGTAGATACGGGTAAGCGAAGTTCAACTGCAGATAGTTGAGGAGGATTATTGACCTTTCTAACTGGAGGACTTCAGCCACGTATGGTTATACTCAGAGGGGTATATCCAAGGCCAAGATTTCTCATTCGCATCTCCGGAATGATAGGTATCCAAGTCTCTAGTTTTTGTCATAGCCCATTGTGAGCATCATTTGCAAACCTTTGCTTCTATCATCCATTGGTAGATTGGTTGTTGGTCTATTATCTTGGTATAGGAGATGAGATGGGTCCTCCTCTATGACTTTTTGGTCGAGATATCCCTAACTTTTGAAGATGGGATATTCTTCAGGGGATGTTTGAGATGTGGAGGCTTCATTTGATTGTGGATGTCCTCATGATCTAGGAGATTGTGGTAACTCTCCTACCACAAAATCATTTTTGGGAATCATGTAGTTTCCGCAACCATTATCTTGGATGATGACTTTGATATTAGAGATGGTGGGGATGGTGGGAGTGGTGGGTGTCCTTGTCATAGAAGTGGAAGCGAGAGTGGCTGGATCAATGTACGGTGTTGATGGGCCTTCATCATTTTTAGGTACTTGAGGTATTTTGTAGTATTTTGTCTCAAGGCTTTTGTAGTTGGAGAATGGTTCAGGATCTCCATGGATGGTGACCTCTTGTCCTTCATATGTGAATTTGACACATTGATGGAAATTTGATGCTACCGCTTGCATTGCATGGATCCATGGATGTCCTAGGAGAATGTTATAAGGCAAGTCGAGGTCCAAAACCTGACAGGTGGTTTCCATGATAGCTAGCCCTACTTGAATAGGGATTCTGATTGTGCCTTGGGACACTCTTTCCTGATCATCATATGCTCTGATTGTAATACCTATTCCTTTGTTGATGGAATCCTCTAAGATTTTTAACTTTTTAATGAGCTTGAGGGAACAAATATTCAAGCCTGCACCTCCATCCACCAAGACTCGCTTAACTTTAATTTTTTCACTAGGACCTCTAAATGGAGTGCATGGTTATGAGATGGTTGAGTAGGAAAATCTTGGTCGGAGAATGTAAGGAGATTCAAGGTAATGATGTTTCTGACCATAGCTTGGAATTGTTCTACATCAAGATCTGCGGGGACAGTGAATGAAGCCAATGCTTCCTCAAGGATTTTCTTGTGGGTGGATGAGATTTTTAATAACTCCATGATGGAGATCTATGCTAGAATTCTTTTAAGCTGATCAAGGGCATTGTAACCATTGGGAACAGATCTTGAATTGTACATGAAAGTTTTGTTTGGTTGAGATGATCCTACAATAGTAACTTTTCTACCTCTTGTGGTGACTCCACAATTGGCCTAAGCTCCTTTGGTAGTGATTACTGCACAGTGTTCATCTAGGGAAGCAATGACAGTTTCATATACATGATTCACATTTTTGAAGGTGCCTTTCCCCTTATCAATGTTATTGCTCCCTTTATTGTTATGGTTAGGCATCAGATTCATGTATATTTTGAGGTTCTAATTTCATGTTGGTTGTTCCACATTTATGATACTTTGATCAATAAGGTCTTAGACTATGCTATTTAACCTCATGCAACTATTTGTGGTGTGCCCTTTGATTTTGTGGAAGTCACAGAGCTTATTTTCATTGTACCAAGGAGGTTTAACATCTGGTTCTTGGTATTTCTCATAGGTGGGAATCTTGATGAGGTTTTCGTTTATTAGTTTCTTCATGATGACTTCAAGTGGTTCCCCAAGAGTAATGTACTTTCGCTTGGTAAAATTCTTATTTCACTGGGGTGGTCCTCTTTGGTCATTGACATTATTGATCGCTTGATTGTTTGGTTGTTGTGTTCATGTGATGGTTGTTTTGATGATGGTTTTGGATTTTCTGTTGTGGTGTGGGTGTGTTTTGTCGAGGGGCACTAATGACAACTTTGGCATCGATGACACCATCATTTGTAACATTTTTGTTTATTGCCCATGTGTGAGGTTTGTCATTGTAATTGGTGGGTGAGTGATTATTCTGTTGTTCAGGATATGTAGTTGATCCTCCAGGTTGTGTCATAAGGGCTCGCTCGATGCTAAGTGCCTTGGAAATCAACTAATCGTATGTGGTGATCCCTTGGACTTTGAGATGGAATGCCAAGAGGCCGTCAAGGTTAGATATGATAGTGCACACTTGTTGTTCCTTGGGCATGACCCATTTACTCTGATTGGCCTTAGATCCCCATTGTTGTAGCAATGATGCAAATGATTCATTCTTACCTTGTTTCAGAGCCAATAGTTCTTTGAGACTAACATACATGGTGATATTGCAAGCATAGTTTTTGATGAATGCGTCTATGATTTCTTGAAATGTCTTGATGCCTGTAGGTAGGCGAGAGAACCATTCCATGGTGTGGCCAACTAAACTCCTAGGAAATAGCCGCATCAAATAGGTATCGTCATACACGACTTCCATGCAATGAACCTGGAATTCCCTGATGTGATCTTCAGGGTTTCCCATCCCATGATACTTATCAAATTTGGGGATCTCAAATCCCTTCGAGAATGGTTTCATTACAAGGCTTCTGTCGAATGAATAAGGACACAAGTTTCTCGATGTTTTCGTGGTTCGCCCTGATTGAAGATCGAGCACTTGTGAGAGTAATTTGATTTCTGCCACAACATCTTTTTGTGGATTAGGAGGTGGGACGAAAGTGTTTTGAGGTAGTTCGCTTGTGGGTGTGATGGGTGGATTGGTTGATGTGTTGATTGGTGGTATTTGCACATTTTGTTGAGCCATGTATGCTTACACTTGCTACTGTATAAACATCACTTGTTGTTGGTCTTGTTGTTGATGTGCCAAGATTGCATGTTGTTGATCATGTTGTTGTGCTTGTTGTTGTACTAACAACGCTTGTTGTTGTACCAACAACGCTTGTTGTTGGGCTACTAATTGGGTTGCTTCTTGCTGCTCTTGGTATTGTTTTATCTCTTGTTGATATGCTTGTAGTTGTGTTGCTTGTTTTTGTGCAAGATACTACGCTTGTGCTTGTGCTTTTTGTGCTTTTTGTGCTTGATATTGGGTGTGCGCCTGAGCTTGTGCTTGGGCTTGTGTCGCTTGTGTTTGAGCTTGTGCTTGAGCCTGTGCTTGGGCTTGTGCCTGGGCTTGTGCCGCTTGTTGTTGTTGTAATAATATTTGTGCTTGAGTAGCCTATTGTGCTTGTTGTGCTTGTAATGCAGCTTGGGCTGCTTGAGTAGCTTGCGTAGCTTGAGCGGCTTGTTGAGCAGCTAGTTGTGCGGATTTTTGTTTTTGTACTTGCAGGAATTCCTTTTGATACGCAGCTTGCTGAGCTGCTTGTAATGCAATGTTGTATTGATTTGATGTATTGGATTTTGGTGGTGGTGGCGGTGGAGGTGGATTTGGAATGGTGTTCATTATGGTGGTGAGAGGTGTTGTGTTGATGGTTGGGTTTTGAGTGGTGGATAGTGCGATCGGTGTGGTTGGTCCTTGTGAGATCATGTTTTGAGATGTTAGGGGGGGCGATTGATGATGTGATGGTGGTGGTTTGCATCATTGGGATAGTTGTCATCTATTGTTGCAATGTCAATGACAAGTTTTGAGAGTTTGGCGTGATGCTTTGATTGGTGTTCGAGATGTTGGTTTGATTTTGATTGATATTTGGTAAAGGTGGAAGCCCTAAGCCAAGTAGTGGTGTGGATGATGATGGTAATGACCTGGAAGTGGTGAAAATGTGAGGGATGTGATCTCTTGAGGAAATGGTGTAGTGTCGAAGATGCCCCCTGGTTTGAATATGTCACCTTCTCCTTGTGAGGTTATGGGGAGAGAGGTTTGGGGTGTTGCACGAAAGGATGATGATGATGGATAATTGGGATCATGGAAAGTGAGAGGAACATATGTATGTAATGGTTTTTGGGGTATGTTTTGTCCAAAGATAGTGTTTGCATCCAAGTCTTGATTATTGACAAGGGGGTGTGTTTGTATTGCATTAAGAAATGCACTTCCCTTGTTAACACTAGGTTGAGTTGGAGAAATGGATGATGTGATTTGCAGGATATTTTGAGTGATACTTTGGGATGGGGGTGTAGATGAGATGGGGATGGTGGATGAGATTGGGGGTGTGATCCCAAAATATGTCTCCACAATAGTGCTTACATCGAAAACAGAAGGGAGTTTAGCCCCTTGCTTCGCTAATTCAAGCATGTATAATGAGGGGTTGAGCCTCATCATGATATTGATAATATTATGATTCTCTGGATTTTGAACCATTTCGGTGATTTCCCCATGTGACATCCCAAAGGTAAGATCCTCTTCTTGGCTTTCCTCTTGTGGATTTTGTGAGGATGAAGGAAAGCTAGTCAAAGGATTGCTTGATTCAACGGGATTCATTTCAGAGTTTTTTTGGCTTAGGTCACTTGAAGCGGTTGTTTCTTTGTTGGCTTCCATGTTCTTCTTGTGTTGAGATCTAGTCTACACCATAAAATAGGGATCAATTTTTAAGAATATGGGAGATGAATCTCTAATTCTTTGGATTGATATATCTTTAGGTACAAAAGGAGAAATTTTTAGGATGATTTTAAGGATCAAAGGGTGATAATGATATGGATGTTAGATGGATGTTTGATGGATTATTGGAACTCTTTGAGAAAATCTTGAAGGGTATGTTAAACTTTAGGACTTGATTTAGGATTGATTTGTTTTGGATTTGGATTTTGGTGAACTCATGAACTCTAAGAGGTTGGATGTTGTCCTAGAGTTAAATCATTCTCAAGATGCTAATTTTTCTAGGTGTGAGAAAAAGGATTCATCTAAACACTCCTATCCAAACAAGATGATTTTTGATAATGAACTCCTAAATCCCAAGATGTTGGATGTTTATCAAGGGATGAATTTTTTCACAAGGTTTCGATAATTTGATCAAATATGTGGAGAAGGATGCATCTACACACATTCAATCAAACAAAGTGATTTTGGATTGGTTTCAAATGATTTGCCCAAAGTTTTAACATGAAGGATTTTTCTAAGATTTTCGAAGAGTTGATGATGAGATGATTTTGGTTTTTTGATGTTCAAAGATGGATGAAGGTTTGATTTTTATCCTAGGATGTACCTAAAAAGACACTTGTTTACTAGACCTCGATATTGAAGAATATACGATACTTCTAAGGGCCTCTCAACCAAGAAGTGGTTCAAACTGAGCAGACATTTCCGGATTGTTCAAAGGAATGAGTCTATAGAACCTTTCAAAACTTTTTGCTTATTTTGATATGTTGCTTTCAATTGCACTTCATAATGTATTTCTTGATGACCTTTCGAGTGTGACTCCTAAATTTTGAACTTTGACTCAAGGACTTTCATTTTGGGATTTTGACTTTCTTGGAAATCATGAGGAATAAACACATGTGAGAGCCAATTTTGTTATCTTTGCTTAGTGATTTTGTTTTACCACAAACACTTCTTTGATTAGGTTTCCAAACTATATGTCCAATGTCTCAATTTCTTCAAATCCCACAAAGTATGTTATGTGGAATTTTGATGAATTCAAGGCAAGGGTTACCTATTGTTTGACTTTAGTAGGAAAATTGAGATGTAAATCCAAGTGTTTAGAAACCTCTAAGGATGAAATCCCAAGGGAAAGCAATAACACATGAATTTGGTCAATTGTATTTGCCTCCTAAAGGGTTTTGAAATTTTGATGATGATGTTAAATGTTTGTTTCCAAATTTTTTTTGAATAAACAAAGCATTTTTGTAACCAAGAGAAAGTACAACCTTATGGATATGAAAGACAATATTTGTTGAGTCCCCACTTGGACAAGTCCAGCTACGCTTATCTTTAGTGCATGGTTAGATGCTTGACCCCACTGGCTCCCCTCCACTGCACTCACTTATACAGGGCATCCAAGCATTAACACCCATGAAACTCCCATGGCATGCTTTCCATTTCTACTAAAGACCGTAAAAGTGTGGGGCGGCTTCAGAACGACCGTTCTTGCACCAACAAATAGATAGGGATTTTGTCCTTTCTACAACAAGGGTTTTAGTTCAGACTTTTCATTCATAGGAGTTGACCCAACGTGGCGAGAGACCATTGTTTCCCTTCTCTTCGGAATCAACTACGTGATATTAGCATTTATTCCAATACCCACATTTAATCCCGGCTGGAAATACTCTTGGCTTTAGAGTGTTACTGGTTGAGTCATTCCCTTGGGTGAGTACTTTTTCCCCAAGGTAGGCCCTCTAAGATAAACAAAAGCGAGCAAACATATTCATAGTTCGATCAACCTTTATTTAGAAACAAAGGGAGAACACATGCAATAGGTCTACTCACACTCGCAAAGTTTGTTGTTCAATTTTAAACCCAAATTGAAGTGTGTATGGGAAATTACTTACGCAACTTAATGTCACTAAAAGCCTTTTGATTCTCAAGATCCCCGTGAGGCACGAGAGAAGCGCATACGTCTTTTGATGATATTACTTTGTGTAAGTAATTACAAAATAATGAAAATACTTGCTCATTTTAAGTCCACAAAGCAAAAGTGAATTCATTTTAAAGCACCAAAGTAAGTGTGACAATTTTCCTTGTTCAATTATTAAACCCAAAACAAACTCTAGTAAATTTGAGTCCTAATGTTCTTTTTAAGCCCTTTGTCTTGTTCTTTTTAGAGCCCAAATTGAAATCTATTGATTCCTAAAAGCTTGAAGAGATAAAATCCTTAAACTTGGAATTATAATTACTTCCAAGAGTGTCTAAAGACACTTGATACAATAGAGAAATGATGTCATAAGAAGCTTTGATTTTGTTTCCTCCAACCCTTTTTGATTTCCTAACCTGAAAAAGTGCTCAAAATGTTAGATGAGATCAAGAAACAAAATTATATAGGGGTTAGATGAATCATTAAGCATAAAAACCCTAAAACTTAGACCAAGTTATAATGTGTTTTGACTTTAGATGTAAATTTTAAAATTTAAACTCATTAATAGTTAATAAAAACCTACACTATTAGATATCTTATGAAATTCTACCCCATTTCAAAAAAAAAAGTTTCAAAAAAGACCTTTGTATGACCAAGATATCGTCATTTTAAAACTAACTATAAAAGCACTAAAACAATGTGCATAAGTGCTAAAAGAATGTGCAGAAGTGCTAAAAGAATGTGCAGAAGTGCTAAAAGAATGTGTGGAAGTGCTAAAAGATGTGCAAAAGCGCAGAAACAGTGTGCAGAAGTGCTAAAAGATGTGTAGAAGTGTCGAAACAGTGTGTAGAAGTGCTAAAAGAATGTGTAGAAATGCTATAATGGGGATTAACGAACAAAACTATCAAAAAACCGCAATTTTTTTTTTTAAATGTGTTAGATTTATAATTCAATCCCTCCTTCTAGCGCCAAATGTGTGAACCCCAATCCAAATACCTACAAAACACAATAAAGAAACATATTAGAAGATCATATGCAAGTAAGAACAAGGATTCCCCATCAAATCCATTAGCAAAGCTCAAAATAGGAAATAAAACAAGAATTAAATGAAAGAACAAGAAAGTAAGCTAAATCCTATTGAAAGCAATGCAAACTCTTGATCCCATGGAGGAATTGGTGCCAATTTGATGTGGAAATTGGCCCTTTCCCAACTCCTATGCAATATTTGTTGATTGATGATGAAGAGTGATCCACTTTGATGAAGATTGATGAATGCTCCAAGATAAAATATGCATAACCTAGCTATAAAACTCAATGAGATGGATGAAGATTGCTATGAGTTTGAGTATAGTAAGTTTACTCAAGTTGTGAATGATAGAATGAGGAATGAGACCTCTTATTTATAGATTATCAAGTTGAAGAGATGTCCAAAATGGAGCAATGTGGGACTAACATTCAACCAATGGCAAGGTGCCACTTGTCCAAATGTGAATGGATGAAGGATGAGCAAGTTTTGATCAATGTGCAAGTTTGAAATTTGAATTTGATGAAATGACATGTTTAGGGGGGATGAAAGATGAGTTAAATGCCAAGTGGGAGACATGTAAGAGATAATGTAAGAGCTTTAAATGCTTTGTTGGATGGATAAGTCATTTTGGGGGGAGATTTCAAATTTGGAAGAATATTCCCTTTTTGATGCCATTTTGAAAGTAAATAGGGAATTATTAAATCAACTAAATGATTTAATTGTGCAAGTTGCAAAATCTAGAGGATTTGAGTGATTAAGATTAAATTAATCAAGATTTGATTAATTTAATAGGAGATTAGGTGATTTTGACTTTTGACTTAGATTTTTGGATTAATTTAAATAAAAAAGAGAGGAATAATAATTTAGATTTAATTAAATAAATATTTTGATTTATTTAACTAAAGAGGGATGATGTTGGATTAAATTAAATAAATATTGATTTAATTTAATAGAATGACTTTAGAGATTTAATTAAATAAAATGGATTATTTAATTAAAAGGGGGATTACATAATTAAATAAAATTGATTTATTTAATTAACAGGAGATGATGACTTAATTAGATAAATTATTATTTATTTAATTAACTTGGACGAATAGTGATGATAAGCTGAAGAGGTGATTTAGGATGAAACGATGTTAGTTAATTGGGATCAAGTGCACAAGATCAATCAGTATATTTTACGTGTCTACATAAATATATGGGGTTTACACTTAGAGCTTGATAGATTTGATAACTAAATATTTAGCTTGGAATAATACTAATTTATTCTCATGCACTTAAGCTAAACTTATGAGTTTTTTTTTCTATTAACTAGAGTGAGCTTTTATTAGATCATTCTGTCCCATCACATAGGATGTTGATAATTGTCATAATCTAATCCCTTATAATTTAGGGTTGGAGTTTTTTTTTTGTTAACTAAAGTGAGCTTTTATAAGATCATTTTGTCTCATCACATAGGATGTTGACACTTGTTAATGATCTAATCCCTTTATAATTCAGGGTTGCTCCTATAAAGCACTCACCCTCATTGCATTATCTCAAGATCTCCTTAAAGATTCTTGAGGTTTTTATATAAGTATTTTCCTATTGAGGAATAGAAAATCATTATTTGCAACTCTCTTTACGTGGAATGTGTTTTCATTCATTCTTTGATCCTACGTCTCGTTTATTCACAATTCTAACATGGTATTAAAGTATGGATTCAACGGACCCCTTCTCAATTTTAGAGATTTTTTCAACTAGGGTTGTAAGAGAAAATATGAAATATTCATTATTTTTTTATGCTTTTTCTCTTAAAAATAGTTGTCCCAAGTTCATATGGGTGAGTTTTCCCAGGTTCATATAGGTGACCAGTGCCTAGCCCTTGGGGCAAAAAAAAAATTCTTTGTTTTTACAATTTTATCAAGATTGGGAAAATCACAATTAACTTTTCACTCAATTATTGAAATTGGGAAAACAAGATATCATTGGAAAGCTAGTTCCAAGCACTATCCAATCATGCTATTTTTTTTCTTAAATCATTTTGTTGGTATATTTTATCGCCTATCAAAGTTAGATGTTTTTTTCATTCTCGAGCTCACAAATTTTGATCCATTTCTTTATTTTTTTGTGATCTTAACAGTGTTGGGATGGTATTTCAAAACTCTTCACAATCATCTATGCAATTTTTCTATATTTTTCTCTAGGTACATTTTATTCATTTTTTTGTGTTTTCACATTTTGATAAAACTTTTTGGACATTTTAGCTCTTGGAAATGTCTTGTTTGTGTGGGATGATTTTTTAGGTTATTATACATGTATTTTCAACATCTATCCTACTTAGGAATTTTGAGAATCTTTTTCATGCAATTTCTCTTTTGTAGATGTAGTGAGATAAAGTGTCATTTTGGGGTATACTTTTTGGAGATTTCACACATCTTGTTGTACCTTTTATACTCACGCTATGATATAAAGTGTCATGGGTGGGTTGTGAGTTCCTTTGTTTTTCCATCAAACCTTTATAAAGTGAGTGTTCCTTCCACAACATCGAATCCCAGTGATTCTCACCTCATGCATGTGCTCATTGTTTGCACACCCTTTTTATTTGTAGGTACTTTCAATTACATGTTCAAATGTTCTTTGTTCTCCTACATGCACTTCTTGGTGACACACAATTTTAGTGGACCTATCTTGGCTCTCCCTTTCCATATTATGGGGGGTTTCTACTATTAGTATTGATGCTCTTGGTTTCATTTTTTGGAGTGATCTATGTATTTAGTTATTGTTCCTATTTACTAGGTGGATATAGTGGATGGTTACCCATGCATTTTGATGACATGGAGCATTTACCATATGAGCATTCTTGGAATCTATTTCTAGAGGCGAGCTTGTATTTTTACTTGTTCAATGATATTTAGACTATTGGTACCTATGTCATTTGTATCTTTGAGTTTATATGTTTTCCTTTAATTTCATCTAGTTTGAGCAGTGTCATTAGGGGAACCCATGAAAATTATTATCTTTTTTACCCTAATCATCACTTTTTTAGATTCCAAGTTCTTCATTTCAACACTATAGAAGTCATCATTCGATAGTTATCTACAACTTCTTCATGCTTGTGTGATGTTCTTCAAGTTCCTATTCTTTTTGGGACATTAGTTTGGAGGTAGTTCAATCCTCCATTTGCCTTTCTCTCTTTTGGAGAGGAGTTTTTCCCATGAGGGTTTCTCGTTTTTTCTCCAGTTGTGAGAGATTAGATTATTTTTACATGGGTACCTCATTAGGCTTGTTTTTAAGGACCCATCATGCATTCATTTATTTTTATGCATTGGCCTTTTTAGGGTTTTTAGATACTCCCTAAGTTCATCTTAAGGGGGGTATTAGAGTAAGCATACATTAGCTAATAATTATTTAATCTTTAATTGATTATTAGTCTAAGTCATTCCATGCACTTAAGCTAAACTTAGGAGTGCTTTTTTCTATTAACTAGAGTGATATTTTATTAGATCATTATGTCTCATCACATAGGATGTTGACACTTGTCATAATTTAGTCCCTTTATAATTTAGGATTTATCCTATAAAACACTCAACCTCATCGTATTATCTCAAGATATCCTTGAATATTCTTGAGGTTTATTTTGTAAGTATCTTTTTGTTGACGAATAGAAAATCATCATTTGAAACTCTCTTTGCATGGAAGGTGTTTTTTATTCATTATTTGATCCTATGTATCATGTTTATTCACTATAGACACTCCAATTCTAACAACATAACCCTAATTAATTAAAAATCTAAATTTTGATTAATTATCTTGAATTTGTCTCAATTAATCAAATATTGTATTATTTAATTAATTGACCCATTTTAGCCTATAATTAATTAAATATTTTATTATTTAATTAATTATCCCATTTTCTTATATCATATTATTTGATTAATTATATCACCCCATCCTAAGGCTCTCCCCAATTAATTAAATACTATGTTATTTAATTAATTCGACATTTTCCCACATTCTTCTAAATCTTGCTTAAGTTAATTAATCCATGATTAATTAACTTTACTTATTTGCTAAAAATCATTAGTCCATTCTCCAACTTTTATCTCTCGCCCAGTTAATGAACCCACGGTTTATTAACTCAACTCATATCCATGATCCTTGATTAATTGATTTAATCCCTGCGCCTAGTCCTTATTAACAATTTCTTCCTAATTTGTAATTCCCTCCACCTCCCTCAAACTTTCCACCAAGTGACAAGTGTCCTAGCCTACTCCTCTCACCTCCTCTGACACATGTGTGAATATTACCTACCCCCATTAATCCCTTAGACAATCACAATATCTTACACTTGTTCTTCCTAATGTGTGTTCAAACATGTGTGAGCACACCTCACCCTTACACCTCTTGTGAGATTGTGACACTTTTCACAAGGCTAATACTCCTCTCCACAACTCAATCTTAGCCCTTGATTAAGTTAATGCATCTAAGCCCTCTATTTCACTCATCCAACTTCTATAAATTGAAGTATCCTCCCCCATTTCCAACATCTACAATTTGCATCATCCCTATTATGTTGGAATTTTGACTTGAGAAATCCACATTCCAATTATTTAGAGCAAATCAACAAGTAATTTGGGTTCAACTTGTGAGCTCAATCCATGGAGAAGGGTATGGAGGTATAGATTTGTGATTTTGAATGCATTTTCATGGTGTTTTGATTGTTTCGAGCTTGTTATCATTTTCTCATCCTTCATTTTGGCACACTTGGTGGGACACACATCCCTTTTTAATAGTTTGTTTGATTTTTTGAGTGTTTTTCAGTTTGTCGGTTTTGAAATCACATTGTTTCTATAGAACCACCCTTGTGCTTTAACTAGCTACACTTTCATTCCAATTATCGATGCCTGCACACTGTCATTCGATGCTTGGGTTCTATTTTGTGACACTGTCTTATCAACTTGTGACACCTATGCTCACCAGAACTGGGCCTATGCTTGGGCATGGCAATATTATCATTTGGCTAAATTTCTTGTGTTCAATAGAGTTTTTTTTCAAGCTATTTGTATAAGTTAGGTTTAGCATTTAGATTCTAATTTGTTTCACACCTTTTATTTACAATATTTCTTTGCTTCTTTTTACAACTACAACCACAACAACATAAAAAAAAAAAATTATAAAATACAAAAAATAACATAAAAAATAGGCTAACAAGATCACTAACGTAACCTCACATTTCATTTGGGTTTATAAAATTTACCTCTAAAAGGTCAAAGAACTCACATTGCATTTGAAAATTTAACTTTTCTTGTAATTTTTATTTTTTCTTGGGTCTTTTTTTGTTATGCTTTCATAGATGACAGACACACCTCTGTGTCGACCTGCAACACTTCCGATCTACACTTTCACACTTGTGCACAGACCCATTGTGTCTATGCAAAGACCTGTCACATCTTTGTTCTATAGAGTGACACTTCTATTTTAAATAGTGTATAAATATTTAGGGGCTAAGGTAGTTAATTTTTGTAAATTTAATCTTTGTGTGAAAGTGTAGTTTTTTCCTATTGTTGCACCTATGTTTTGTGCCTGTGCAACGACTCTCTACACCTATACAGTGAATTTCTATGATTTCAAGCTAACTTGCTATGCCTCTATCTTTTAGAACAATGCCTCTATCAGGGATATTTTAGTTCTCTATTTTGTTGCACTTCTATTTCAATTCATAGTAAAGTTGCACTTCTGTTTTGTTTTAAAATTTTAATTTTTGAGCTAAATTTTTGGGCTAATAAGTGGTGTAGTTGTTTCAGTTGGTCCAAGATAAAACATAAAACTACTAATTTATGGTTTTGCAGGAAATTAGTAGAAGACCATTTATTTCCTACTAATTAAGCACTAAAGTTAGATTAGTTGGTTAATTAATCTTGTTTGTTGTGTTTGGAAGAGTACAATAGACATATGCTCTCCCCACACTTAAAGTGATCTTGGGGATCAAAAATCTTTGCATATCTTCATTTTGTGTTTTAGATTAGATCTTAGGGCATGCTAGTTTTGTGTGTATGCTCTTTTTTCGTGCTTAGTGAGATCTTGGGGATCAAAAACACCTAGCATTGTCCTTCCCTTTAGGGGGGCTACCTAGGGATATCGTCACCCTAGGGGATGACCTCAACCATGTGTTACTGTGGGGTATATAAAGGGGGGAGAAAGAAATTTGTACAACAATCTAATCACGTCATGTTTAGTGAAGCTTTGATACTTGGGTGATTCCAAGCTAAGAGTGCAGGGTTGGTCTAAGCTTTATTGCTAAAATTTCTTGACCCACATTTGTGAAGGGCTAGTGTTCACGATTGTACCTCATGCACCCTCCTGGTGTTTAGAGGATGCCCTAGAGAACTTGTGTAGCCCATATTAAGACCTTTTGTTTGTAGCTTAGTGTGGTGAATGGTGCAGTATCATGCCCGAAGTTACTCACCATGTACTCCCTTAGGTTGAGAAGAAATATTTGTGTGAACTTTGATAGTTCCCAAGGAGAGAGGAAAGGATGAGCATGTTCTCGTATTGGTCCTATGCCACTAGACCTCTAGCTATTTACCTTCATGAAAATGATTTTTCTTCCTGCATATCAAGGAGTATTAACCCAAGCAATCGGGTGGTGGGCCCACATTAAGTATATAATCCCACTTGAATAATTTAGACTTGTGAAAAGTGTTTGGTGTGTCTTCTTGTGAGAAACCAGTATTGAGCCACTCAGCTCTAGGGCTGAGGATAACCTTTTGACCCTTAAAAATTTGACTCTTTGGCTAATGTGTTTTCTTGTTGGGGTTCATATATCTTACCAAGAACTATCCTATAAACCTATGTCTGCGCCTCATAAACTTGTGCCTGTACTCTAGGAATTGCACTTATGAACCTGTGCTTACACTCTAAAAAGCTTCCCCTGCACTTTGACACTCTACCACTATGAAATGGTGCCTCTGTCATGTAAATTTTTTCCTATATTATACTATGAATTTGTGCCTTATACTATAAATTTGTGCTTGCATATGACCTTGAAAATAGAGTCCTCTTACCACTAACCCATAGGATCCCCAAATTTGACTTCCAAATTTTACAACTTAAATCACCCCCACCCCCATCATCAACCCCATCACCCTTCATCTTTTGGAATTTTCCATTTATTTTTTCTATAATCATCTAGACTCACCAATAAAATTCCATTTTCATGTCATCTCATCTTTACCATTCCTTGTCATCCCATCCTTCACTCTATTTGGACTTGGTATTAACCCTTAAATTTTTTATCATTAGATTCCCATCATCTTGTCACCTCAATCATTTTAACCACCCCACTTTTCATCATTTGGTCATCATAATCACCCTAACATCTTTTCCATTATTTGTACTTTTCATCATTTCTTGTCAATCCATCCCCCATTCCATTTTTGGACTTGGCATCAAAACTTAATCTTTTCATCCTAAATCATCTTAATCATCCCATTTGCCATCATTTTTCCATCCTAATCACCTCATTGTCACCCTAATCATCCTAATCACCTTTTTGTCATCCTATTCACCCACTTGTCATCCTAGTCATCCCCCAAATCACCTCCTTTTTCATTTCCCAAATTATTTAATATCATCAAACCTTATTTAATCCTCAAATCCAAATATCCCAATCATTTTCCATAATCCATAATTCAATCCAAAAATCCAAAAATCCCCCTTACCATTCTCATCACCTAAACCTTATTCAATCATAAAAATCCAAATCCTTGTAAATCAAAGTTGTCATCAAGGTTTTAATCTAGATCCTTACACATCCATCTCTAACATAGGTGTTTCTTAAGAACTTTCCTGTCTTAAGTAGCATTCCTAGTTAGCCTATCATTTTGTAATATTTAGCTTAAGAATTAGGCTCCCTTAAGTTAAGTTTTTCAAAAATCCCCTTATCTAACCTTGCTTAAGAACTTGCCTATCCTAAGTAAGCAAAGATACAACCTAAAATCACCCCATCCCCAAGGATCTAGATCTTTAATCTTTGTTTCAAAGTTGATTTTGCATCTAGCTAAGGTCCTACCTTTTCATCACCATCAATCTTAATCCAATCCCTACCATCTTAACCACACACCAACTTCTAAACACATCCATTAAACCCATAATCCCAAGTCCATATTTTTAATCACTGACCTTAATCTTGCAATCCATCACCCAAATTTTGATTCAATTCTAAAGTCCAAGTCCTCTAATTTGATCCAACACCAACCCTCAATCAACATCTAACCTTAGTCCAGTCTAATCCAAGTCCAAATTCACCATCCAACCTTAATCTAATTTCCATCTAAAATCACCATCCTACCTTAATATAATCCAAGATCCCCTTTCATTAATCCACTCATCATTTACCCTAAGGTGCTTCTATTATCACAGAGATTGCACCCGAATGCTAAGTTTAAATGCTCGACAATCTCGTGAAACATGGAAACACCTTCGAGCCTGTGGGTATGCTCATAGCGAAGATGAATCTCTAGATTATGGGTTCGCTCCCCTTTTGATCTACTAGAAAATAATGGCTTGGATGGGAAAAGGTAAGAAAGATGACCAAATTAAAATGGAAAGCTTTAATCTAGGAGGTGATGCATCAATAATGAAACTAATATGCAAAAAATGACTCACAACTATCCCTCAATGAACCCTTTTTACACAACTCAATTTGTGCAATCAAATCACATAAGTAACTCATAAAAAGGCCTGCAATATCTGATTCTTTGAAGGAAAACAATGTTTTCACAACTCATAATGCAAAATAAGACAAATGCACAATTTACAACCTGTGATGGTTAACTGCTTTTGTGTATATGTAATGAAAGAACGAGACAAAAACTTAAAGTTTTTATCAAAACATAAAAGGGGGCTCAAAACTAATGTAAAATTAGCTAAAATAGCTCCAAACTCTACCTCATGATTAGTTTGACCAAAGAGGACTCAAAAACCACTTCAGTTTGACCATAAATCAAGGATAAACTCAAAATAACCCCCAAACGCATGAATCACTCTTGGTTACATTGATTGCTCAACACAAATCCACCTCCTCACATTCCTGGCACTTGCACATTAATCTTCAACTATCCTCTTTGACTTATACTTGAAAGTAGTGCCTCTTATCTTGCAAAAAATAACATTTAATAAAGTGATTTATAAATAATCACTTTAACAATGTTTTACATTTCAAATTAGTTTTCTTTTTTCAATCTGCAAGAATAAAGGAGACCTTTGACTAAGGTTTGAAAACTATACAAAGAGGAATATAAGCCACTTTATACAACTAAATACATTACAAATGTATTAGTTAAAAGTGAGATAAGTTTTTTAAAAAAGGGAAAAATTCCCATGAGTGGTCGACCAAAAATTAGGGTTGAAACCCTAAAAGAAAAAACTCGGCCAAACATGCATTCATTCATTTTTTGCAATTTGGATTTTCTGGAAAATTTAATCCACTCTTTGAGGGCACCACCATGGAGGGTTTGATCGATCTCTGGAGATTTACTGGAGCTTCCTTCTGTAAAAATTATGCTAAAGTTGCATGTTATGCTCCATTTCTTGCATAAAATGCTAGATTTTCATCATTGTATGTGAATAGAGTGTTGTTTCGAGATTTGTTTGTACAAAAAAAAGGTGAAAATGTTTTGATTTTTCTTTTGTATAGTCCTCTTTGCTCAGCCTTTCATTTTCTATTTGTAGGTTGTGGCTCTTTTCTCTCTATTTTCTAGAAAAATAATCATGGTTTTTTCATTTTATGTAAATCTCAAGGGTTTTACTGTGGCCAAGGCATTCAATTTGTGCATTCTTCCTTTACTTGCACTGTTATGATAAGAGTTGTGAATAGCCACCTACGCTAAAAGCAATGAACCATTTTATTTTTTTCAACCCAACTACGTCTGGGTATCTTGATGGATCAAGGTGATCTCTTATTGACTTGCAAAACTCAATGTGGCAGTTTGTAATTTATGCTTGGATTCTATGGCAATGATTATGCCCAATAACCTTAACAATGTATTCAACAACTTTGTGACATATCCAACTAAGACAATCCATAAGGGTGCATGATTATAAGCTTTTCTTATGAACATCTCACTCCTCTATTTGTCTTTATGCAACCAATTTTCAACTCAATGATTCCCTCTGAGAATTCATTTTCTTGCACTATCATTTTTACTCTTCAAGGTATCCATGGTTGATATCTCTTTTCAGCTCTTTAACTTTAATGGCTCAAAACACCAACATTTTAAGTTCACTGTACCTTGACCTTTCTCCACACACATTTGATGATTGTCCTTGCAACTTGTTTATGCATACTCTCTCAACAAATTTGTTCATTATGGCATCTAGGCCTTTTGTTGACTTATAGATGTAAGAGAATGATCCTTTGAATGAAAAATCCACTGCCACATGCTTGCTAACTTGGTATCCACTATCATGTTTGTGCCTTCATTTTAATGTATAGTCCACTACTTTTGTTGTGCTTTCTGCATCACTGGTCTTTATTCTTGCATCGTGTTACTTTTCCCTCATGAATGACATCATCCATTGATCTTCTTGTACCTGTAGACTGTATATTGTGGCCTCTATCACTATTATGCTCCTTAGTGTTGTCCTTGAAGGATATTAACTTCCTCTGCTTGATAGTGCCTTTGTAAATTGATATGAGGTTTTCTCTATATGCCATATCATAGGGTTTGGAAACTCTCAAAACCTTATTCTATCCTTTGCTTAGCACTACATTACTTCATTTCTACCCTTGATAGTCATGCATTATTATCATCATTTCTTTTGATGTTGAATGCCTTTGCTATGACTATTTATACAAGTGATGATCCCCTATAATATTGATGTTTCAGTGGAATTATGACTATCTTCGGATAGTAATGACATGTACCTTGTTCAATTTTCCATCTATGTTCCTTTATTGGTTGTTCCTTACACTTTATCATGCAATTTTTTATTGTCCTCGAGGGTAATGATGACCATTTCATTGATTAGCATTGTCAGATCATAATGTGATTGCCCCTTGAATAGTCCTTGTGACTGTTTCCATGCATAAGATCACTACCTCCTTCTCATGGTGAATCAATTGAGAAAATATATATCATTTATGGTAGTGACCTACTAGCTCACTATCATGAGTGATGTGTACTTTTTCAATTGATGACAAATGAGATGAATTTACATTCTTACCCCTCTTAAAACACAAGAGGATAACATGTTAGGCTCAACCCTTGTGGGATCCCATTTTACTCCACAAGTTGTGATGTCAAACAAGATGAATCATGAAATGATAAATGAACCTGTACCTGCACAATGAACAAACAAGTTAGCAAAACAATGAAGCTTAGTGCTCATGTGATGATTTTGACCTTCAAGATCTCTTGATACATGTGATAATTGATAACTATTTTAATACATCCTGAATGAAGGTTATATTTCTTTTGGTAGGACATATGGTCAGAGTTTATATCCGAAGCTATAACCAAAACTTTCCATCATCATGCAGGTACATCTGAAGACCAAGAGCAAGTAGGAACTGAAGACAAAGAAGATCAACACAAGATTTTTCCATAGGCAATGATGGACATATTCTCTTTCCATGTGTTTTCCTTTATTTAATATCTTCAGATATATAGCTTTCTTTTATGTTGCCTTAAATCAATTATGCCCACAACTTGCGTGGGATATTCACACATTCTTTCTTATACAGTGAATAAAACAACATTTTTTTATGAAAACTTATGTGAACCTTTTGTGTTGTAAAGAATATTTGCATAATAAATATGAATTTCATTTGAAAGATCCCTTGTGCAATGGTTTAAGCATTGAAACAATTTGTTTATATACCTTTCAATTTTTTAATGCAATCAATTGTCCCAGCTCTACCAAATTGAGTTGTAAGTGAAATTTTGGTAATAGCTTCTTTAAGAGAACCCTTTTCATGCATGCTAATTACTAGATTGTGAGCTAAAATACTAATGGATTCTTAAAGGAATGACTCCATTGATAAAATCACCAACCAACCACCAACCCCCCTGAGGAGGAATAAATGATAGACCAACAAGAATATTCACCCTCATTACATTCCTCTGCACAAGACCCTTATAATCAAACGATGGTGCAAATATTATTTGATCTTGACAAAGATGTCATCTTAGTAGAACTTTTAGCTAAAGGAGCCAAAATCCCCTTTGATTTTGATCTCTCACAAATTAGAAGGGGAAAACCCCTCCAATAATCCTTCATCATCCAACAACTTTTTGGACAATGTCCTAGGGTCACAACATAACCCTAATCATACATCACATCAACCACTTGATCAACAACCTAATCCTAACTTCCCCTGACTAAGGATCAATATCCTTCCCAACCCTCATGTCACATATATATCTACCAATCCAACCACCTCTACTAAACCCCCCATCACATCCATCAATTCTAACTACATTAACCCTCTACATAATCATCAACATGGTCCAAATACATCACAACCTCCACAAAATTAAAACATAAATACTTTAACACCTAGCCATCAACAACAACATAACCAATACATCAATAATCCTCCAACATCAAATCATCAACAACAATTCATCAATAATCCTCCAAGCCTAGCCATCAACAACAATATAAAAAATACACCAATCATCTTCAAACACCCACTCACCATCACCAACACACTTGTCATAAATACATTAACACCAACACATCCAATCTTAATTTAGCCCATGAGTTGTAAAATATGAGACACATGATCCAAGGGCTTCAAACCATCCAAACAAAAAAGACTTATAGATTCAAAGACATATGTCCATATCCATTCAACTAGACACATTGATCCAAGGGCTTCAAACCATCCAAACAAAAAAGACTTATAGATTCAAAGACATATGTCCATATCCATTCAACTAGTCTATATTGTCCATTCCTTTTCCCAAAGATTACGAAATCCCAAAATTTGATAAATACAATGGTAAAGGTAATCTAATCAAACACATCAAAGAATTTAACATAGCATGCCAAGAAGTGGCATATAACCAAGTGTACCTTATGATACTATTCCCTAGAAACCTTGGAGGGCAAGAATTGGAATGGTTTACACACCTTCCCCTAGGCTCAATCACATCCTTTGCTTATTTAGCTTAAAGGTTTGTCGCCCACTTTTCATACAATATCAAACAAGAGGCTACCTTGGCTAAGTTATGCACTACCAACTAAAAACCTAGAGAAAGTTGTGCCACATTCCTCCAACAATGGATACAACTTGCAAGAAAATTTCCCCTTCAAGTTCCAGAGAAGCAAATGGTAAACATTTTTATTGAAAACCTACACCCAAAAGTGGCCCTCCACTTACAACTACAATGTGTTGGTACCTTTGATGAAGTCATTGAAAAAGGCCTAACTATTGAAAAATATTTGGTTGTTGAAGGGACAATCAAGATCTATAAAGACCAAAAAGATAACAACCAATAATCTAATGATAAACTGGAATATTGGTATAAGAACAAAAGTGTTGTAAATGATGGAGCAACTGATAACAAACATGTGCAAAATTCCCAAATTACTTCTTCCTAAAATTAACAAAAGTCACATTAGCAAGGTACATCTAATACCATCACTATTTCCCAAGGAAAATGAAAATAAAATAATCAAACTAAGCATAAGTACACCCCTCTGGGGGAGCCACTTGGAGTTGTATTTCATAAACTTGCACAAGAGAACTTAATAAATTTTCTAATAGCCAAAACCTTTGATGAAAACCAACCTAAACCAACATGGTACAAAGACAATGAATATTTTGAATATCATAGAATCAAAGGGCACAACACATCAAAATGCATGAAATTGAAAAACTACATTCAAGATCTCATTAATAGAGGAGAAATTAAATTCCAAACTCAAAACTCCCCTAACGAGAAACTAGGAATTTATATGAAACCTTTCCCACAACATAATGAAGGGAAACCCTCCACATCCTCTAACAATGTATCATACTCATACACCAACACCATTAACCCACCATCTCATGATGCAACCATCAATCATATAGAAGAATGTAATAACATAACCATCAAAGAACTTGATTGTTTTGTCACTACCCACCACGATCAAGTGATGATACAGGGGGCATCCTCCCCATCATCCATTCTAACCACAAATAATAAATACAACATCCTTGAACACCTTGGAAAAACACCTACTCAAATCTCCATCTTGAAGCTTCTTTGAACATCACCTATTCATAAAGAAGTTTTAGACAAAGCTCTCCAAGAATCAAGGGTACCAAGAGACATAAACGTTAATAAAATCCAAGCCATAATTGGAAACCTCTCATCCACACATCATCTAACATTTTCAAATAAAGAACTTCATTTAGAGGTACCACATAATAAACCACTTCACATTGAAACCATTGTACACAATCATAATATTAAAAGAATCCTAATAGATGGTGGGTTAGGACTCAATCTATATACCTTAAAATTAATAAAATTGGGCTACTTAGAAGAAGTCATAGATCCTCAAAATAATATAACAATAAAAGCCTATGATGATGTAGAACGGGAACCTGAGGGAACCATAAAGTTGCCTATTCAAGTGGATCTAGCCATTATGGAAACTACATGTCAAATCCTTGGTCTTGATTTACCATACAACATACTCCTTGGGTGGCCTTGGATTCATGCCATGCAAGCCATCCCCTCCACCTATCACCAATGCATAAAGTTCTCACACAGTGGTAGGGAAGTCACTATTCTTGCTGACCCTCAACCCTTTCAATACTACAAAATATTGGAAGGGAAATATAAAAGCTTCCACCATTATCCCATTAGTGATGCAACAACCACTTCATCCTTTTTCATTAAACCATCCACATTACAATCCTCTTCCACTCTACATTCTATACCCGAGATCAAGATCAAGGTTACTAAAAAAGGATGTGGGGAGTACGGGATACAAAATTCCTTTTATAGAGGAAAACTCTCCCTCTCACCACGTTCCTATGGCAAGCCTAAGGCACTTAACATGGAACCTAAGGAAACCTTTAAAAGCTTCAACAACTTGGGATTACTAGACAAAGATGATCTAATTCGAGATATCTCCTCCTAGTTATATAAGGAAGAAGAAGAAGAATCGCTTCTTGCTCTTGAAATTTATTGATATCCTAAGGGGGATGATTTGTATAAACACATAGGCTACAAGGGTAAAGGATTGGGGGAAAAATAACAAGGAATAATGGAACCTATCCAATTGTGAGAGTATAAAAATCATCAAGGACTTCAAGGCTATCAATCCATTGACATGGTACCCAATGAACCTAAATATGCTCATAATAAAGACAGTAAGACTTCAAATGATGCCCAAAGCTCTCAGGAGAATCTTATAGAAGAACCCTTTGAAACCATCACCAAAATTTTCAATACCAAACACATATATACAATCACATCATCTATCGACCTTCCCCTTGTATATCCTAAACTAATTGATTGGGATCAACAAGGAAATCCTCTGTTGGATGCATTCCAAATGATGAAGCCATTGTCGAACTCATGGGAGACTGTGATTACATACTAACAGGGGATCATAAGTAGGACCTTCAAATAAAATTGTATAAAGATGCCTACTTTGGGGAACAAATCACATGCCTCTATCATCAAAATAAAAAAGAAAAAAAGAAAAAAGAAAAATCCCTTAGTGAAAACCTCAATGAGGCACTTTTGGATCACAAAAAAGTAAAAATAAAAGATGTATCTTCTAGTGAAAACCTCTTCGAGGAACTAGAGGATGGGGCTCTTAATTCAATTATCTAGCACCAAGAAACATCCACAATGCTGATAGAAGATATTATTGACATTAACTTGGGAACTACATATGAACCAAAAATAACCTATATAGTCGCAGAACTAAAGGATGGGATCAATCAGAAACTATCAAAAATTTTCAAAAGAAGATTTGTCAATTTTTCCTAGACACATGCAGACGTGCCAGGACTAGACCCATCTCTTTTAGTGCATCATCTAGTAGTGTATCCAAATGTGAAACCAATAAAATAGAAGCTTTGGAAGATGCATCCACAAATTGCTCTTTTGGTGAAAGAAAAATTGTAAAAACTCGTAGAAGTCGGTTTCATCAAACCTATTGATTATCCTGAGTGGGTATCCAATATATTACCTATCTCCAAACCTATTAGGGGCATACAAATTTGTATCGACTTTAGAGATCTTAATAAATCATGTCCAAAGGATGATTTCCCACTTCCAAACATTAACATTATTGTCGACCTTACAATAGGACACAAGATGTCACTCATGGATGGATTTTTTTGATATAATCAAATTAGAATAGTAGAAGAAGATCAACATAAAATAACTTTTATTACTCCGTGGGGCACATTTTTTTACCAAGTAATTCCTTTTGAACTAAAAAATGCAAGGGATACCTACCAAAGAGCAATGATAGTGATTTTTAATGACATGCTACATGATATCATGGAAGATTATGTAGATGTCATCCTTGGAAAATCAAAGACAAGAGATGGGCATATTGACATACTAGAAAAAAAAATTGATCAATTGGAGAAATATAAACTTTGTCTCAACCCAAAGAATGTGTGTTTTGGGTTACATCAGGAAAACTCTTGGGTTTCATTGTTTCCCATAGGGACATAGAATTTGATCCTGCCAAGGTTAAAGAAATTATAGAAATGCATCCTCATAATAATATCAAACAACTTAGAAGTTTACAAGGAAAACTCCAGGCTATCAAAAGATTCATTGCACAACTAGGCGATAATTTCAACCATTATCACACCTCCTACACAAGAATGTTACTTTCAAATGGGATAGCAACTATCAAAAGGAATTTTTGTAGCTTAAGGATTATCTTGGATCGCCTCTAATCCCAGTGCCACCTAGTTTAAACAAGCCAATCCTATTATATATATCACCTACCAATGTGGCACTGAGGGAATTGTTGACACAACATGATGAAAAAGGAAACAATCCAGAAATATAATACATATCTCAAACATTGGTTGGATGTGGGTTGAATTACTCCCCAATTGAGCGAGCAATCCTTGCCATAGTTTTTTGTGCTAAGAAATTGTGATAGTACATGCTTAATCATAAAATAAAATTCATCTCCAAGGTTGATCCATTAAAATATCTATCAAAGGCTACCATTACAAGAAGAATGGAAAAATGGATTATGATCCTAAGCAAATTTTATATCAAATATGTAGATAGAAAAGCCATCAAGGGACAAGTAGTTGTTGATTATCTTGTAGAGGCACCAATGCTTGACAATCACCCATTACTAGAAAACTTTCCAGATGAAAACATTGTAGCTATAGAAGAGACATCATGGTGGAACTTATACTTTGATAGATCCTTCACACAACATGGATCAGGGGTTGGGATACTATTTGTTACTCCTCAAGGGGACTGCATTCCTAAGTCCTACCAAATCACATTTCCTTGTACAAATAACATAGCAGAGTATGATGCATTAATCACAAGTCTTAAACTTGACATTCAATGGAAGATAGCAAAACTATAGGTGTATGGTGACTCTTAGTTGGTCATCAAGCAAGTAAACGATGAATATCAGAAAAAGGATGACAAGTTACTACCTTATAAGAGAACGATGGAAAAATTAAAGCAATACTTCACTCAAATATAGTTTGATCAAATTCCTTAGCTAAACAATAAATAAATAGATGTGATGGCTACCATCAGTTCCATTGTTGATGATCCACAAAATAGTCAGCAGCATGAGTTCTTGATTGAAAAATTATTTGTTTATGCCTATGATATCCCTGAATCTGAAATGGTATACAATATAGTTGGTCGTAATTCCCCATGGCATCAAGACATACAATTACCTATATAAAAACACTCTCCCATCCAACCTATCATCATCCCAGTGATAATCCTTCATCTGCAAAACCGTCTGCTTCACCTTACTTGGTGGCACCTTATACAACTATTCCTTTGATGGGACCCTCCTAAGATGCTTAGACACATAAGAAGCTCAAATTACCCTACGTGATATACATCAAGGTATCTATAGGGCCCATTCCAGTGGTCCTTCACTAGTCAAGAAGTTTCTATCTACTGGATAATACTAACCTACAATGGAACATGATGTGAAAAATGTGGTGAAAGTGTGTTGACCTTGTCAACAACTTGGTGATTTGATTCACATGCCATCTCAAGAACTACAACCTATTGTTACTACATGGAATTTCTCAAGATGAGGACTAGACCTCATTGGTAAAATCCACCCACCTGCATCCAATTGGTCATGAGTTCATAATAACCACGACTGAGTATTTCATTAAGTGGTTTGAAGCTATCCTTATGACCTACATCATAGGAAAAGAAATCTCTAAATTCATCCTCCATTATGTTGGCATTTCAATTAGCACCTTTGGAGTGCTTATTGGAAATGGACGGATACGCATAGAATTAATTACTCTTCAAATTAGGAGGGGAAGCTCCCTCTTTTGCTGATGGTTGTGTAAAAGTAAAATGGACTAACTTCTTATCTTTTTTTACTCAGTGGCAGGGCACAAGGGTGCATAAACATAATGTGTTGCAGCCAAGGTTTTCTCTGGTTTCTACATATCTTAACTACAACTAGGCTAACTTTTAATCTATCATATTTCCTCTAGAAAAACAGAGCAAGAGGATATAGGAGTGGGAATGGTATGGTTTGATCACTTAGATGAATTGTCTCTCAGAATGCATTTGAAGGTTTTGAACTTCTAGATTTACGTTGAAATAGAACTCATGCAAGTAATCATCAAATAGTAGGTTAGATCTCAAGATTCCCAAGGAGGCGCAATGTCCTTTCTGAGGTGTAGGTTGAAAGTTAGACTACTAGAAACAACATATGATGATAATCCTACTCTCTAAATTCCCAACGAGGTGCAATGTCCTTTTCGAGCTGTAGATCAAAAGAAATATTATTTGAAACAACACACAATGATAGATCTTGAGAATTTTGGATCAAAGGAAAGGTAGCTCTCTTGATTTATTATCTCAACTTTGATCAAAGATTACACTTTGGGACAACAACTTGTGTCAAGGAGACAATGACACGAGAAACAATCAACTAATAAAACATGAACATAGATTGAACACACCTATCTGAATAGAAAGAAAGCAAGTTGTACTCAGCGTTTAGCTATAAAAAATACGGTTCAAGAACATATACTAAGCAAACAGAGTCGAAGGATTTTTAGCTCAGCATTTTGTTGCCATGAAGTAAAGTTAAAATAAAATGATCTCAAGGCTCTTATTTATAGAAGCTCAAAGGAGTAGGCAACCCTAAAATTTCCTTGAGTTAACACTTATTTCTTTCCAATCTGCAAGATTTATTCCTATGTCTAAAAGTAGGTAACCTAACGGTTAATTGGGAAGTCTACTTTAGTTAACTAATTCTAAACTAAAAGAGAACTCCAAATAAAAAAGTTCATCCAAAATAGACATCCATAATTAGTGGAAATAAACATGCATGATTAGTGGGATAGTGAGTTAACTTGGAAAGAGACATCAAGTTAACTCCTATTGTCATAAATGCTACTTTGGAGGGGTAGGATGTCCTAACTAGTTGTTTACACCTCATCACCTTGAGTCAACAATTCCTCTAACCAGTTGTTGACTACCTCTAAATTTGGGAAACTGATACTATGCAAGATGATGGCGTGTCATCACAACATCTCCTCGCCACCTGCAATCTACTTATAATATTCAATAGTCTTGGCAGTTGCATTATCTAGATTTTCTAACATGGTTGCGGTTTGACTTAACGTACAGTCAATAGGATCACCGCAATTGCTATGGATGAGATCGTAAAACTGTGTTTGTACCTCAGCTATCTCAACGTATGCACCTCCTTGATGTTGGTAAAGGAAAGGGATAGATGTTACCAACTTTCTTATGAACTTGATAACACTTGCCACCATCTATCAGTACTCAATCAATTCCACAAAGTTTGTATCATAAGCTTTCACTTTGTATGCAAGTTATTCTTTCCAAGAGTAAAGATGTTGCTTTTTCTATTATGTGGTAACTAATTTGTACATCATCTACAAGTTTGAGAGAGTGATCTCATCTGCAAGCCTCTTCTCTGTTGTATCTCACTCTGATTCCTAAATCTCCACGCGAAGGTCATGGCCTTAGCTAGTATAGCTCTGCAAGTATACAGCGGCCCCTGATGACGAACTCTTCCACTTGATCTCTCAAGTACTTTCCATTTTGGATCAGCTGAATTAGCTAATGTTGTTTCACAGGAAGCTCCAACATCTGTGGAGGCAAGGTAAAAATGTTTGATGTACCATGCATCAAGTTGGATACATATAGTCACAACTACTCATTTTTCAGTCTTTAGGGCTACTTTGTCTTTACTATCCTTTGCCATTCTTTCTTTGACACTCACTAACGTAACTTCAAGGAGATCTACCTCAACCTAACATGTGGTCTTACTGAGGTTGACCTTCAACAAGGTGAAGTCATCAACCTCTACCTCATTTGCATTTTTGTCTTCGAGTGGCATAGCAGTTTCAATGACAATCTCATTGACATCATTCTTTCCCACATGGAATTGCATCTTCAACTTTTTCACTAGCATGTCCCGAGGGACATGATCAAATTATGTGAAGTCTAGTTGGTAGGATGGTCTCTCTCTATTCCTTCCTAGGATATTCTCAAGCCAAGATGAATCTTGACTAACCTTGTTGGAAGGATGGATGGTAGGTCCTTGAATTCTCGACAAGTGGGATTGTGTTGAAGTGTCGCATGGTGGCGAATCTAAGTCAATATGGATTGATGACTATTGTGGTGGTGGTGGAATGGTAGGATCTTCTTCCATTTCTAGTACTGTCTCAGTTCCAATTGTTTCCATGACTGGCTCAGCTGCAACTATTTCCATGACTGGCTCAACTATGTTTGTGGTTGTCTCCACATGTACCTCTTGCTAATTTGTATCAACAATTGGCATTTTTCCCCTTGTATGACCTGACATTATGGATCCTCTAGGAGGGTTACTCCATTTCTTATATCTAGGCTTATCCCTTGATGTGGAAGGTAGTGACGAATGAACTAGTGGAGGCTTTGTGCAAGGAATAACTACCTTCCTTGTCCTTTTACTGTCCAAGTAGAGTTGGTTGTTTCTGATAACTCTGTTGGTTCTTTCCTCAATAGATGTATTTTCCTAGGCATACCAATCCACTGCTCGAAGAGGTTGTGAGTCAACCTGATCTATGAAGAATGATGGAATAACGACTTCCCCATCATCATCGGATAGTCCTTCACGTCCTCTTACATGAAGTCAATAATTTGTGGAAGTTTGAACTGGCTATAATTGTGTCTTTGTACTTTGAACTCATCTTCATAGTTAAACCAATAGTCCTCCATGGAAGACTCGTGTGATGAGTATTGACCAAGGCATGTTGCATAGTGACCCTAAGGATCATACGACCGTATTTTGATGAGAAAATTATGATTAAGTCTCACCATCTCCTGTCCCATAGCCTTGGCATCAGTCGTTGTCTTACACCTGTAAAGTCCCATCTCAAAAGGAAATTTTGCAGTTGTCTTGTGTTTTAGATGCAGAAGAGAACGTACCTCATGTAATTGCTGCAAGAATTTCATGAAGACTACCCTATCTGATGGATAGTGAGGTAACATGGCGGGATGACCTAAGTACCCATACACATGGATGTAGGTTAAAGTGGGGAACTGGATGAACCAATCTACCATTTCCTCCTTGGCTACTGGTGATATGCACATATGCAACTCATGATCGAGGTCTCTCATAGTGTGCATCAGGAAGAGATCATTTACTTGCTTGAAATGTCTTTCTGATTGTGTGAACTCCAGCTACGAGAAATACTCGTGAACCTTTTGTACACCCAAAGTTTCCACATTGTTCAACACTCTAAACTGGCCTTAGAAGGCTATCAAATATACAAGATATGAACACATGTGAGACCTATGAGCCTCTAAGAAACTAGTCATCTACTTGTGGAGAGTATCACTGATCAGGGCGGGCTATTCATAATGTTCTCTATTACTCACAATTTTGGTGATGACATCGTACATCCATGACTAAATTTTTTTCACCTCTTCTTGACCAATGATACATTTGAGTAGAGTGATCATCATTGCATACTCATCTCTGAACTCTCCACGTCCTACATTCTTTAGAAAATTGGCTCTTTTCTCTTTAAGCCATTTTCTTCCATCCTCTTCTGACACTTGTTTTGTGACATATTGAATGCCTTTTCACACTCTCTCATAGATATGACCACCTTTTCCATACATGGTGAAATGGAAAAACAACTTTCGATATCCCTAGGCTTGAGGTTGCATATCACTCGCCCATCCACTGATCAAATCTCTCGTGTGGTAGGGCTGTAATTCTTTACACAAGCTATTACAAATTCCACATTTTGTGTTGAGATGGGAATTGATGTTGCCTCAAGCAATCCAGATTGCTCGATGTTCTATAATGTGCATTGGTCTATGCCTTCCAACTTTTCTAAGTCAACCTTTGGGTGTGCCTGATGCAGATCAGTGTCTATCATTTTCAAGAAGCAATGAACCAAGACCATTTTGTTCTTGTATTTGACTTGGGAGAACTACATTATGAAAACCTTGAAGATTGACTAGGTACACGATACTGTTTAGACAACTTTTCTGCAACTGCTAAAAATAGCCTTGCCGAGGGGTAATTTTTATGAAAAAATATCAAACGTGGGTTTTGTTGAGAACAATTTATTGAATGGACCCAAAACATCATAAATTCCAAAAAGTTACTTTTCCTCGTACATGCAAGAGTCCTTCAAGGTAGAGGTTTCACAAGCAACGGAGGCTTATTTTTCTCGAAAAAATCTAACATATGGGTATTGTAGGTGCTTCAAAGCTTAACAAACTAAGTTTGTTAGAGTTTTGAAATTATGATTTTTTTTGGAAACCCTAAAAAATAGGGGCAGCAGGGCAACTTTTTTAAAGAATATGACATGTGGTTTTTCTTCAAACTGCTACGCTGATCATACCCAAAAGGTTAGATCTGTGAATAACTATTGTTTACTTGGACATGCAAGAAGATCTAAGACAATAATAGAAGAAAAAGAGGGGAAGAAGTTTGGAAGTTATAAATTACCTCTCTAAATCTTCAAGAAAAACACACCTAGAGATGTAACCTCTAATATACTACTCTTTTGTGCAACATGTTCTTGAAAACATGAAGAATGTTGAGAAATCCCTTTGTCAGATCTTCAAATGATGTTTGGAGAGAAAAATATTCATTCTTGAGCTTCAACCTACAAAGAAAGATAATGCATAATGACACCTAGGCTTGATATATAGTGCTTTATGTTGAATCAATCAAGTTTAGGCACCAACACATGATTAAGGAGTCAATTTTCTTTATCTGGAGTTCACATAACTAATTTCCACCAATTTGGGGACATTTTAGACACGAAAAGGCTTTCTAAATAGACAACTTCAATCAACTGGGCCTAGTTTGACTTTAGGTGTCCAAGTTGAGGAGTTGAACATTTTCATTCTTCTTTATGTGACGAAGTGACTTCGTTTGATCCTCGATTCTAGTTGCTTGATTGATCCTAAAGCGCTACTGACAGATCCATTGTAGAGTTGAAACAACTCTAAAGAAGTGTGTTTAGGAGCTACAAACCTCCAAACTTGAATCTAATGCCTCAAATTCTTGGGAACATTTTCCCAAGTAGGCAACCCTAAAATCTCCTTGAGTTAACACGTAGTTCTATCCAATCTACAAGATTTATTCCTATGTCTAAAAGTAGGTAACCTAACAGTTAATTGGGAAGTCTACTTCAGTTAATTGATTCTAAACTAAAAGAGAACTCCAAATACAAAAGTGCCTCCAAAATAGACATCCATAATTAGTGGAAATAGACATGCATGATTAGTGGGGCAATGAGTTGGCTTGGAAAGAGGCATCAAGTTAACTCATGTTGTCATAAATGCTACTTTGGAGGGGTAGGACATCCTAACTGGGTGTTTACACCTCATCAGCTTGAGTTAACAATTCCTCCAACCAGACGTTGATTGCCTCTACATCTAGGAAATTGATACTGCACAAGATGATGACATGTCATTGCAACATGGAATCTACTCCTAATATTCAATAGTCTTGGTAGTTGTGTCATCTAGCTTTATTGACATGGTTGTGATCTAACTTAACCTGCAGTCAACAGGATCACCGCAGAAACTGCTATAGATGAGATCTTGAAACTATGTTTGTACCTCAGCTAGCTCAACGTATGCACCTCCTTCATGTTGGTAAAGGAAAGGGATAGATGTTACCAACTTTCTTATGAACTTGATAACACTTGCCACCATCTGTCGGTACTCAATCAATTCCACATAGTTAGTATCATAAGCTTTCACTTTGTATGCAAGTTGTTCCTTCCAAGTGTAAAGATGTTGCTTTTTCTCCTCTATGGTAACTGATTTGTACGCCATCTACAAATCTGAGAGAGTGATCTTATTCGCAGGCCTCTTCTTTGTAGTATCTTGCTTTGATTCCTGAATCTTTGTGCGAAGGTCATGGGCTTTGCACCTTAGCTAGTACAACTCTACAAGTATACACCGGCCCCTGATAATGAACTCTTCCACTTGATCTCTCAAGTGATTTCCATATTGGATCAGCTGACTTAGCTAATGTTGTTCTGTGGGAAGCTCCAATATATGTGGAGGCAAGGTAGAGATGTTTGATGTACCTTGCATCAAGTTGGATATATATAGTCACAACTGCTAGTTTTTAGCCTTTAGGGCTGCTTTATCTTTACCATCCTTTGCCATTCTTTCTTTGACACTCACTGACGCAACTTCAAGGAGATTTTCCTCAACCTGATGCGTGGTCTTAATGAGGTTGATCTTCAACAAGGTGAATTCATCAACCTCTATCTCATTTGCATTTTTTTCTTTAAGTGGCGCAATAGTCTCAATGACAATCTCATTGACATCATTCTTTCTCACATGGACCTGCTTCTTCAGCTTCTTCACTGGCATGTCCTGAGGGACATGGTCAAATTTTGTGAAGTCTAGTTGGTAGGATGGCCTCTCTCTCTTCCTTCCTAGGAGATTCTCAAGCCAAGATGAATCTTGACTAACCTCATTGGAAGGATGGATGTTAGGCCCTTGAATTCCCAATGAGTGGGATTGTGTTGGAGTGATGCATGGTGGAAAATCTAATTCAATATAGACTAATGATTGTTGTGGTGGTGGTGGAATGGTAGGATCTACTTCCATTTATGGTATTGTCTTAGTTGCAATTGTTTCCATGACTGGCTCAGCTATGTTTGTGGTTGTCTCCACATGTACCTCTTGCTAATTTGTATCAACAATCAACATTTTTCCCCTTGTATGACCTTACATTTTGGCTCCTCTTGGAGGGTTACTCCATTTCTTTTGTCTGGGCTTAGCCCTTGATGTGAAAGGTAGTGAAGAATGAACTGGTGGTGGCTCTGTGTGGGGAATAACTACCTTCCTTGTCCTTTTACTATCCAAGTAGAGTTGGTTGTTTCTGACAACTCTTTTGGTTCCTTCCTCAATAGATGTATTTTCCCTAGCATACCAATCCACTTCTCGAAGAGGTTGTGAGTCAACATAATCTACAAAGAATGAGGGAAAAATAAATTCCCCATCATCATCGAATAGTCCTTCCACATCCTCTGACATGACATCAACAATTTGAGGAAGTTTGAACCGGTTGTAATTGTGTCTTTGTACTTCGAACTCATCTTCATAGTTGAAAAAATATTCCTCCATGGAAGACTCGTGTGATGAGTATTGACCAAGGTGTGTTGCATAGTGACCCTAAGGATCACACGACCGTCTTTTGATAGGAAACTTAAGAATAAGTCTCACCATCTCTTAGCCCATGGCTTTGGCATCAGTCACTGTCTTGCACCTATAAAGTCCCATCTCAAAAGGAAATTTTGTAGCTATATTGAGTTTGAGATGCACAAGAGAATGTACCTCATGTAACTGCCACAAAAAATCTATGAAGACCATGCTATCTAATGGATAGCGAGGTAACATAGCGAGATGACCTGAGTACCCGTACACGTGGATGTAGGTGAAAGTGGGGAACTAGATGAACCAATCCGCCCAATCTACCATTTCCTCCTTGGTTTTTGGTGATATGAGCATATGCAACTCATGATCGAGGTCTCTCATGGTGTGCATCAAGAAGAGATCATTTACTCACTTGAAATGCCTTTTTGATTGTGTGAACTCCAGCTATGAGAAAAACTCGTGAACCTTTTGCACACCCAAAGTTCCCACATTGTTCAACACTTTAAACTAGACTTAGAAGGCTATCAAATATACTAGATATAAACACATGTGGAACCTATGAGCCTCTAAGAAACTGGTCATCTACTTGTGCAGAGTATCACTGATCAAGGCAAGCCAATCATAGTGTTCTTTGTTGCTCACAATTTTGGTGATGACATAGTACATTCGTGACTAAAATTTGTTGACCTCTTCTTGACTAGTGATACGGTTGAGTAGAGTGATCATCACTGCATACTCATCTCTGAATTTTCCATGTCCTACATTCTTCATCAAATTAGCTCTTTTCTCTTTATGCCATTTTTTTGCCATCATCTTCTAACACTTGTCTTTTGACGCATCAAATTCATTTACCCACTCTCTCATAGATATGACCACCTTTGTCATACATGGTGGAATGGCAAAGCACATTTCAATATCCCTAGGCTTGAGGCTGCATATCACTCACCCATCCACTGATCGAATCTCTCGTGTGGTAGGGTTGTAATGTTTTACACAAGCTTTTACAAATTCCACACTCTGTGCTGAGATGGGAATTGATGTTGCCTCAAGCAATCCAGATTGCTCGATGTTATGTAATGTGCATTGGTCTATGCCTTCCAAATTTTCTGAGTTGACCTCTGGGTGTGCTTGATGTAGATCGGTGTCTATCATTTTGAGGAATTCTTGAACCAAGACCATTTTGGTCTTGTATTTGACTTGGGAGAATTGTATTATGAAAACCTTGAAGATTGACTGGGCACACGATACTATTTAGACAACTTTTCTGCAATTGCTAAAAATAGCCTTGCCGAGGGGTAATTTTTATGAAAAAATCTGAGACATGGGTTTTGCTGAGAATAATTTTTTGAATGGACCCAAAACGTCAAAAATTTCAAAAAGTTACTTTTCCTCGTACATGCAAGATCCCTTCGAGGAAGAGGTTTCACAAGTAGCAAGGGCTTATTTTTCCCAAAAAAAACTAACACATGGGTATTGTAGGCGCTTCAAAGTTGAACAAACCAAGTTTGTCTAATTTTTGAAATTATGACTTTTCTGAAAACCCTAAAAAATAGGGGCAATAGGGAAATTTTTTTTGAAAGAATTTTGCACATGGGTTTCGTTGAATCTATCGTTTTGATCATACCCAAAAGGTTAGATCCGTGAATAACTGTTGTTTACTTGGAAATGCAAGAAGATCTAAGACAAGAATAGAAGAAAAAGAGGGGAAGAAGTTTGGAAGTTATAAACTGCCTCTCTGAATCTTCAAGAAAATCATGCCTAGAGATGTAACCTCTAATATACTGCTCTTTTGTGCAACCTATTATTGAAAACATGAAGAACGGTGAGAAAGCCCTTTATCAGAGCTTCAAATGATGTTTGGAGAGAAAAATATTCATTCTTGAGGTTCAACCTGCAAAGAAAGATAATGCATAATGACGCCTAGGCTTGATATATAGTGTTTGATGTTGAATCAATCAAGTTTAGGCACCAACACATGATTGAGGAGTCAACTTGCCTAATTTGGAGTTCACAGAACTGATTTCCACCAATTTGGGGACACTTTAGACATGAAAAGGCTTTGTAAATAGACAAGTTCAATCAACTTGGCCTAGTTTGAATTTAGGCCTCCAAGTTGATGAGTTGAACATTTTTTATTCTTCTTTCTGTGAAAAAGTGCCTATGTTTGATCCTCGATTCTGGTTGCTCAATTGATCCTAAAGCGTTGCTGACAGATCCATTGTAGAGTTTAAACAACTCTGAAGAAATGTGCTCGAAAGCTACAAGGCTCCAAACCTAAATCTGATGCCTCAAATTCTTGGGTGCCTTTTCCCAAGAGGGTTCATTTTTCACAAGACAGTCAATTTTTTGGGTGTTCTTCAATTCCTCCAGTTTGACCCTCAGTGCTCTGATATGAGATCACCGATGACTGATGAGTTTGGTGAATGTGTTGAAACATGGGATGGATAACCAGTTCAGTCCCATAAAGGATGTCTAGCTTCACAAGTTGTGAGATTTAATTTATGGGTCTCAAAAGTATGGGTGCAGCTGGCCTGCAGGGGCACCTTTCACCTTTTGTGTTGTCATTTTCAGTTTGCAACCTTTCACAAATAGCTCCAGTTTGATCTTCATCATCAGATGTTTGATTTATTTATTGAAACTACTAACGGTGTCATTGTTGAGATTGATCAAGACGGAGAAGGACTTCCTGGAGGTTACAGAGCTTGAAGACTACATTTGATTGCTCAAAAGGTCGAGCACTTATTTCTAGGAAGGTGCATTTTCCTTAACACTTAGCCAATTCTTCATGTCCTTCACTATTCCTTTGCTTCCAATGTTTTACGCTTGATCTTCCTTTGTGAGTGCTTGATAGGTCTTGTGTGCTTGCAACTGGATTGATCACGAAGCTGAAAGAATGTTGAAAAGATGCCTTGGAGAAAGCAGTTGTTGAAAACCTCAATAGGTGTCTCAAAATGATGGGCGCCCTTAGCCAACAGGGGAACTTTTTCCTTACTTGACTACCATATTTGATGATATTTTCTTTCAACATCTTTTGTTTCTTCCTTCATTTTCTAGTGATCGATGAATCAAGTGTTCTTGCTTAACTTTGCGCTGGAAAGCCAACAAAATCATGAAGGAGATGGTTGTCATGGAAAAACTTGATGACTATCTTTGACCCTTTGAATTCATGGGTGCCCCTGGCTAGCAGGGGTGTTTTTGGCTTCAGTTTCATCATTTTCTTTGAAAATATTCATTTCTTCATGCTTTGTGTTTGTTGTGTAGCTTCACTAGTTTGAGCATTGTTGTCGACAATGTGAACGCGTGCATCTTTAGCAATCACCTTCATCATGTTGCATATATGGGTGTTGGAAAAATGGCTAAGGCATGGACTATGTAGCCTCTTCCTTGTAGCAAGGTGTGCATCTTCCAAACTTAGTCAATTTTTAGCATTTTTCACTTTTGAAAATCCCCTTCGTCGCAGAGCATCTTTTTGAGCATCTTTCACCATGGATTCTTTGTTGAAGCTTTTGAGGCTTAGATTTTGATACCTGGTATTGGCCATCTACCATTAATGGTTGTGGAGGTCCTATCTTTTCTCTTGAAAAATGAAGTAGATCCACCAGAGTAAAACAAAATTTTTGGTGATTTTGACTTGACCAGTGTGATCATGAAATAAAATTATCCTATTAAAATCATGTTCAACTAATTTTGGAAAGGTCCTATTTTTAGGGGTTTTCCTAAAAACAAGGGTACAAAACCCTAATTTGCAAATTTTCATAAATTTGCAAGTATCTTCCTTGATGTAAACCCACAAAAATCCTATGTTTTGTTTGACCTAATACACACTTTTGACAACAATTTTACATTATTTAGACCATTTTGATCAAAATGCCTTATTGAACCAAAATTTTATTTTGGGTACAACACATTACATCATTTTTTGCTTTGGCATACCATCCTCCATCATCACAGATAATGGGAAACTATTCAAAAATCAAGACGTCTAAAATTTGTGCCAACAATTCCATATCTAGCATCACTTCCCCAATCCATACTATCCATAAGGAAACAACCAGATTGAAGCCACCAACAAAAGAATCCTGAAAATCTTGAAAAAGACGGCCAATGAAGCTAGTCGAGATTGACATCTACAACTCAATCCCGCCTTATGGGCTTACACCACCAACATCCATACCCCAACAGGAGCCACACTATACTCCCTGGTATATGGTGTAGAAGCCATTTTTCCAATATAGGTCAAACTCCCATCACTGAGAATCTCATTACAACATCTCATTGATGATAAAGAATACTACGTGACATGCCTGCAGTAGTTGGAAATCCTTGATGAGAAATGCATGAATGCCATTTATCATCTCCAATCATATCAAAATAGACTTTGAAGAAGCTACAACAAAAAGATCAATCCTAGAGAGTTTTCCATTGGTGTTCTAGTCATAAAGGAAAATTAGCACAATCTACAGGACCATGAGAAGAAAGGTAAATTTGAACCTAATTGGCTAGGTCCCTACATTGTTACTACAAAGTACGGATCAAGAGCATACCAGTTGGCTACCATGGAAGGATAACCACTTGAGGATCCCATGAACATTATACATCTCAAAAAATTCATCACTTAAGAAGTCCAAAAAATCAAAAAATATAGAAAAATACAAAAAATAGTAAAGAGAATTAATTCATCCAACAATGAAAACCAATTTTTTGGCACCTTGGACAAGTACCATGGTGAAAACCTAGAAAACAAGCACCATGTGTAGAGTAAAATCCACCATCTATTAGGTCACTTAACCCTCCATACATTCACCATCATAATACATCCACCCATATCACCAACTATGGCTTGGAACACATGTCGCCCATACTAATTTATAACCAGAGAGCTTTTCCTATCATGAACTTGAATCCCACCTACCACAAATCCCTTCCATAGATTTCATAATTGTACAAACTCACATGCATACATGACCCCTTATTATCACTCACTCACTAACATCTCCCCCATATGTCTGTTGCACAGATGGTTGTTGTTGCACCAAAAGATCAACCTATTAATTCCTAATATAGTCACAAAAGTTAATGAATCCATAGGAGGTAGTTAAGCCATGTCACAAACCCAAGAATTGTGCTACACAACACAAGGAGACCAAGGGCACACACCTTGCAACAATCCCCCCAGTGTAAGTGATGGGTTTGAACCTGTGACCCAAGCTCTAATACCAATTGTTGCACATATGGTTTTCATTGCACCAAAAGATCAACTTGTTAATGCCCGATACAACTGCTAGAGTTAATTAATCCACATGAGGCGATTAAGCCATGTCATGAACCCAAGTGTTGCACTGCACAACACAAGGAGACCAAGGGTGCACACCTTACAATAATGTCATCTTCCTCTTTTTAATTAGAGATCTTTTCCTACCATATCATAGCCCATCATACTTAGACTTTCCCCTACACATCCATGAATTATGCATAAACCATCGTAAAAAAATGTACCCATAACCCATGACACATGATCCGTCATTGTATCTTGGCCATCAACATCCCCTGCACTTTTCCTTTTAACAGGAAATATTTTCATACCATAATCTCACTCACCATACATGACCCCCTATGCATCCCCCATTATCCCTTTATAATTGATTAGACAGCCTACATAACCTATCCCAGCCTTGTATACCACATTTTTCTATTACAATTGATGTGATAGCCTCCATGAACCAACCCACGTGCACACCTTAACCTTCCCCCCTTCATATGTATTTGGGATCGACATTTACCATGTCTAGTTGTTTGTAATAAAAACATCACATTTCCATCTTCCATAATAAAATTCCATCTATGATAAAAATTCGTCATCCCACACTTTCGCCTGAGTCTCATGGAAAAGCAAAGAAAACAAGAGAATTCCCACATATGAATACTCTTACAAAATCATAAAATTATTGGATCCACAAGCGCAATCATTTCACTTGCCACCCACAATAATCCCCATCCATAATTTCCCAACACGATGAACCCTTCCTAGGTCTGGCAGCATCAACGTCTATTAGAACTACTCTTACCAAGAGATATGGTCATCTTGAATTGATTTTATTTTTGAACCCATAGAGTAACCTAGTCTAGTCCACGTAGATCTACTCATATCTTGGTGTGTTTTGGACGAAGTGCAAAATAGGGTATCGTCATTTTTCATATGGCATGTTTGTGATTATCCCGACTTATTGATGCTAGCTAGTACTTTAGATTATAGAGGTGGATAAAAAATAGTTGGGTCCACAATATCATCCTCTTTATGGTCCACTAAGGTTATTAGAAAGTATCACGTGTTAAGGAATAATCTTTTTTTTGTTAAATGAGAGTCCAAATTCCATCCAAACAACATGATCACACCTTTGGTCATTTATACCACCAAGGCATACTATCCTTTTCTATATCAAATTTTAGGATTGCTCACCACATTTTAAGCATAATTAAATCCATCCCCAATCCCTTTTGCATCTTCCTATTCTAACTCATAATCTCATATCCCTATAAATTATAACCTCATCCCCCCAACTCATAAATTCACCCCTCCCTCCTCCCCCCTATCTAGACCTTACTATATTTTGTATCATGATAGAAACAAAAAAAACACTATGCATATACCCATTCCCCATCTTGCATTACCTAGGACCACTCTCATGGTTTGTCCTTTTCATCTATTTAATACACCGGGATCCAACAAAATATATTGTAGGTATGCCCACAAAATTATACAAACCAACCAACCTATAGGCCATCTGCATCATGATCATGCATTCAAATAATGTAATCATTTGTATTTTCATCATTCATTATGTGAAATCAAGGGACCAGACAATGACTAAAAAAGGGAAAAGTATCATTGTACAATCATGCCCCAATAAAACTTTTGATTATATGAGTAACCATGGTTAAGAAATCTTTCATGTCCTAAACTATGGATTTCTTTTATAAGATTGATCCATTATTGTGATAGGAAATTTAAACATGTCCTAGCTCCCTTTTTCAGCTAATAAATCAATTTAATTTTTCATCCCATTTGCATTACCCATTAACTTTCATTTCATTTGCATTTGAATTTACCATTTTATATCATTCATAATCTATTCATTTGTCATAATCATTTAGCATAAAATCATTATCATTTACATTCATAACCTTAAGCCATACATACAATCATGATCATCACATACATAAACCATCATCCTAAAAATAAACATCCACATCATAACACATCATGAAATCATACATCACCCATATATAATTAAAATCATTTAAGTCACATAACCATAATCATAACCCATCACACATGACATTATTCATTACCATTACACAAATCCATAACTATGCATCATGCATATATCCATTAATCCATTATGCATAAAATCATAAGCATCACATAAATACCATAACTATATCCATCAAACCATAATCATACTCATCGATACACATCATCATAAGCCATCATTTCATAATCTATAACCAATCACATCATGTGCATCATCATAAATCATCCATATATCATAATAATTATAAAAATCATCCATAATCACCATACATAGCCTACATAAAATATGTTAGCATCACATACATCATATATACATCATCATAATAAAAAACACATATAAATCCATCCATACACATGCATAAATCACATCAATAAAAGAGCATACACATAATTTGAACACATCATTATCATATATATCAAAAAATAATGTCATGATATAAAATGTACAAAGGTCTCATATGTACAATCCAAAAAGTCGATCCCCTTTGGGGCATAATCCAAAAAAGGTCATGATCACCCTACTCAAATTCATATCATATGCTCACTGCATCTGACTAACTAGACCTCTATGGCAATGATCTAGGTGGTGGACTCAGTGGCTAACATGGTGGCCCCATATTGACTGATGGTCTCGATCGAGCTAATCTTGACCTATGAGACTTGTTGCTCACTATAAAACTAGGTATAATCTACTTTGCTAGCACAACCTGCTCATGTAGATCCCTATAATATTGAGCCTCTCAAGTAGCCTTGGAAACCTCTACAAATTCACCTTGTAGCCCCTATCCCTCTACAAGTTATCGAGCTATATCTCACTCTTGTCTAATCTGGGCCACATCACTTTGTGCCTGAGCCAACATCCCTTGTATCCCATCCCTCTCCTACTGAAGTGAATCTCATTTTGTTGTCACTGGTGCTAATTGTGCTGCCAACTGTCTGCCATCCCTACCTCCCTTGACATCTAGTTGCCGCTGTAATATGACTACATAGTCTCAAGCCATATCTCTCTCTAATGGACTACAAGCACTCCTATCTCGCCTAATCTCTCTCCTACACCAAATGATCTCACTCATTAATCAATGTGTTGAGCCTCACCTAGATATCCTCCTCATCATTCCCATGATCATCTCCCCCTATATCCACATCCTCCTCACCTACACGACCTAGGTCCCTCCTTTGTCGCACATGGTGACCCTATACCCCACCACTGTCTTTTTCATCCTTGTCATCACAATCATCATCATCATTATTGTCATCACTATCACTATCATTGTTGTTGTTTCTCTCCTCCACAAAGACCAACTGATCATGAGGGATTATCAACTAAATCGGTCTCCTCCTCGCCCACCATGTGTCATACTTAGCGGTGGTCCTGACATCTACCACATTTGGCTATGGATCCCATGAAACTATGAGAGTGTCTCACCAACTCTATTGGGCTACACAAAACTCTACATGCCCACCTCAAATCCCTCTCTCCTGTACTACTCATGCAAACACTGCCTCCACCTCTGACACAATCTATTAGTGCCCAAACTGTCTTAGGACCAACACTAGTAAGTACTGATCAATGATGGTGGGAGTTTAACCAATCAGATAATAAATCCACTAGATATATGACATATATAAATGATCCTCATCCCATACCTCGTAGTCACGATATGGGCACTAGATAGAAGAATCCATCTCATTGATCACCCATCACCAGTACCCTATCTCTCCCATATGTTGTTGTTGAAGGAAACCTACATATGCAAATACATAGGACATCCTAGGCCCTCTCCTCTCATCAATCACTAGATGTAGTACTACACAATGCTCATACACCCAAATATGCAAAAGGGTCACCCTGCATCCCAAGCTCCTACCATCCCAATGCACAATCAAGTGCATCTCCTTGTATAGCTCCACCAAAACATAACCACCCCATGCACAAGTTGTACCATCTGATAGCATCCTACCAAGTACTCTCACCCAACTCGATCCCCCTCACTAGAAGATTTGTCATCATGAATACCCTCTCCAGCACTAGCCTTGCATGTGGGTAGTCATAATGAACCAATTCCCCACTGATCGGAAGTCGCAAAATCTACTAGACATCCTCCAAGGTAATAATAGCCTCACCTTTCGATAGGTGAAAGCTACTATTGTCGTTGTGCCACCTCTCCACTAATTCTATCATCATGGCTTAGTGGGCCCTCAATTGGGGCATCCAACACACATGGAAGAGTCCTATTAGACTCAACCACTCCCCATCCACCTTTTTTAGTCGGTGTCACAACTGGTACAACACTAACATCCGCCTCTCTCATGACTATAAGGGACCTAAAGGCTCCTACATCATATCACACACTAACATTAGTTCTCAAAAATATAAATTATTTTTGCTTCAACTCCCAACCCTCACACACTTGTATTTTCTGCAAATATATGCTTTTGTTTTGGCATAGGTTTCGTTTTAGGCACAAAAATGAACTTAATCAACCTAGACTCAACTTTGTGCAGGCATCAACATTTCCCCTAGAGGTGCAAATTCTCATAATGTAAGTGTCATTTGGTGCGAGAGCAGTGATAGCCTTTTCCCCCTTTCCTACTCGAGCGCAAGTGTAGCTTTGTGCACAAGTGTGAACTTTGTAGGCACAAACTTTGTAAGTGTCATTTCATGAGGCACGTACATAAAAATGCTCAGTAAGCATACTTCTATGTAGGCATGAATTTATGTGATGTAAGCATCATATTCACACATGAAAGCATAGCTCTTTATAACTATGCCTCCAATTTGACTAACTTTGATCCCTATTTTGACCTACCCATTGACCCCTAAACCTACATCCCAAAACCCATGGGATGAGTTACATAACAGGTCTCCTACATCCTCTGATTGCTATTACTCTCAAACCCTCCTCGAACGATGCAAATGACATATAATTTGAGTCATACTTTCTTCGTGCACTCCAAGCTCCTAATCCCTAATGGAAAGTGTGAAATTGACCTTTTAGGCCCCTCCAAGGCCTATTCATAGGACCAAACCTAATTTTTCTTCACCTAACCCTAATTTTAGTGTTGGAAACACTTAATTGGCCGCATTTTCTTCATTTCTAAACCCATTCCTTTGTTTCTTCTCTCCTTCCTCATTTTCTTCCTCCATGACTTTCTACACCATTTTAGCTTGCCTTTTTCAAGACACTGGCCAAAAAAAATTTGGCTGGTCTCTTGAGGGGGCATCACCCCCCAACACATTGGAGAAAAAATCTTTGACTTCTTTGATGCAACATCATTTCGTATGTCGCATCAAAGAGGGGCAAAATGTAGGCACCCCAATTTTGACATCATAACCTTAATTAATTAAAATTTTAAATTTTAGTTAATTATCTCAAATTCTTCTCAATTAATTAAATATTATATTATTCAATTAATTGATCCATTTTAGCCTATAATTAATTAAATGTTTTATTATTTAATTAATTATCCCATTTTCTTCTTATAATTAATTAAATATCCTATTATTGGATGGCGTTTGCGTGCTCTACAAGCCGAGCTAGGGCGACCGTGCCCTAGCTCGTTCTCTGTGTGTTGCTCGCTTATGCGTTGTGGGGGGGTTTTTTTGAAGCTATCGAGGTTGTGGTGGTGGGGTTTTTTCTTTTCTGGAGGCCTTTTTGCTGCCGTTTGGGTGGCTTGTGGGTGGAAGGGTTTTGATCCTTCCCTTGGGGTCTTTTCTTTTTTTCCATTTCTTGCTAAAGTGTCCTGGGGGTTTGCATGCCTGCTGGGGATCTTGCTTTTTGCTATGTCGGGTGGGGAAACATCTGGGGCTAGCCCAAAATTGGATTTCCGATTAGCATTTGGTTCGAAGCCTTCGGCGCATGGAGTGAATGTTTTTTATAATACGTTGTTTTCTTCAGAGATGGAGATGAATGATCTAGGATTGGTTAGTGGTTCCTGAATAACGAAGATTAATGGGTGTTTGGAAAGATGCAAAGAGCGACCGAAGTTGATTATCCCGATGGAAATGCTTGTAGATGATATTGAATACTATTCAAGGGACTCTTTTTATTGCAAGTTCATGGGTTTGAGAGTCTCGCTGCAATTTTTGGAATCCTGGGCTCAGCGGACTTGGATGCTGGAGGGGGAGATGGAGATTAGGCTCCTTGCGAACAACTTTTTTATGGTCTCTTTTGATTGCATGGCAGATCGGAATAAGGTCTTCAAGGGTGGCCCCTATTTTTATAACCAGGTGGGTTTGTTTATCAAGCCATGGCATGCTAGCTTCAACCCGACTGAGGCAATACCGAGTCAAATCCCAGTTTGGGTTTGGTTGCCGTGGTTTCCAGTTGAGTGTTGGCAGGATGACGTGTTGCATTTGGTGGCTTCAATGCTCGGTAAACCTGTTGGGTCTTTACAATAGACGCAGTATAAAAAGGTAATGACTTTTGCTCATATCTGTGTAGAAATTGATTTAAGCAAGCCACTGCCAGATTCTGTTGAAGTGAGTGTTGGATCATATACTTGGGTTCAACAACTAGATTACGAAACCATACCTTTTCGGTGTCGTCTTTGTCATGAATATGGTCACTTGCAGCATAGGTTCCCTAGGGCTAAGCCTGTGGTGCCCCAACCTTCTCAGCCTTCTCGTAATCCACCTAGGACTGATAATGGTAAGGAGCCTATTCTGGGTGATGGTAATGGAGATGATGGTTATGTCCCTGTCAAGGCTCGCAATAGGAATCGGGGCCAGAAGCGAACCTTGAGGGAGAGGCAGGATGATGAAACTTTTAATAGGTTTGAGGTGCTGGATGATCTCAGCTAGGAGGAAGTGAATCTGGGGTTGCTGAACTTGGATCAGGGAACTTTGGGTATAGGACAGGATGGGCCACCATTGGAGGCCATGCAGGTTGTGCAGGAGATTGGGGTTGGGCAGATGGATATAGATCAACAATTGATTGTCTAGATTGAACAAGAATCTTCTATTGGAGCTTCGAAGAGTGGTGGAGGTGGTTCCCTATTGCCCCTGAAAGGAGATAAGGATGTGGGGAAGAGCTCTTTGGCCTCCTCTCGTTTGGGTATTCAGCAAAATGAACTGAAGAAAGGGGTTGGTGACAGGACTTCCAAGCTGGGAAGGAAAAAGGATATGGAGAAGATTAAATTAATTGGGGAAACTTTGGTGGAGTCAGGGTCTATCAAGACTCTGGATTCACATTTTTCATGCCCCCAAAAATGATTGTTCTCTCATGGAATGTAAGGGGCTTGAACAGTGGCCCTCGATAAAAGGTTGTTCATGATTTGGTTAGGAACCATTCTCCGGATGTTCTTTTTCTTCAGGAGACTAAATTATCTATAGATAATATGTTGGCCATGGCTCCTAAGTTGTGGAAATATGGTGAATGCCAGTGTGTGGGGGCTCTTGGTGCTTCTGGAGGGGTGGATTGCTTTTGGAACCCTCGGAAGATTTTCCCTCTCTGGTGGATGTCCTCTAGATCCTCTATATCCCTAGTCGCCTCTTGGTATGAGACTGGTGAGTGTATTCTCCTCTCTAATGTGTATGCACCTGTTGAGTTTCTGGGTAAACAACTTCTATGGTCCCATCTTCATTTTGTTCGTAGCTTAGCTCCTTACCATCCGTGGGTTATGGCTGGCGACTTTAATGCTATTGTGGAGTTGTCTGAGAAAAGAGGTGGAATTCCTAGGTTGGAGCCTTCTGCTCTGTTATTCAGAGATAGCATTTCTGAATTAAATCTTATTGATGTTCTGCCAAGTAATGGTTGCTTCACTTGGAATAATAGGAGAATTGGTGAGAGTTGTGTTGCTGAGAGGCTGGATCAATTCTTGGTTTCCTATTATTGGGCTGGAGACTTATGGTCCACTCGATCTGAAATTCTTGATTGGAGAGGTTCTGATCATTGGCCTATTAAGCTTAGTATTATCTCTACTCAGGGGCCTCGTTCTCCCTCATTCAAGTTCCAACTTATGTGGTTACGGGCTCCTACTCTTCAAGAACATGTGGCTGAGTGGTGGCGGATTGGTAGACCAACTTTTGGTACGACAATGTACACATTCTCCAAGCTTCTTCAGTTTGTCAAATATCAGCTTAAAAGGTGGAATCGACGATGTTTTGGTAATATCTTTCATGCTAAGGTTGCTGCCCAGGAGGAGTTGAATAATATTACGCGGTTGATTCGTGAGAATGGGGCCTTTGAGGATCTTCTAAGGGAGGAGGCTAAGACTTTGAAAGTGGTTGAGGAATTTGAATTGCGGGAAGAAATTTATTGGAAGCAAAAGGCCTGGGTTGAATGGTTACAGGAAGGTGATAAAAACACCGCCTTCTTCTTCAATTCTGTGAAGGACAGGAGGCATGGTAATTCCATTCCTATTCTGGTGAATGATAGGGGTGAATGTCTTGCCTCGTTTCAGGAAATCTCTACTGAGGCATCTCAGTATTTTGCTACTTTATTTAGGGAGGATTCACGAGGGGGCTCTGTTGAGGAAGCATAGGTTCTTTCTTGTATTCCTCAGTTGGTCTCCAGGGAGGCGAATGAGTATCTGATGAAAGATATCTCTCTTGATGAGCTGGAGGGGATTGTGTTTCAGATGAAGAAGGGTAAAGCTCCTAGTCCTGATGGTTTCCTGATTGAATTTTTTTAGGAATTCTGGGATATCATAAAGTTGGATCTTCTGGTGGTTGTCCTTGAGTCCCAAAGGAATAAATAGATGCTTCATGCTCTGAATTCCACCTTCCTTGCTCTCATACCCAAGTGTGAAGGCACTGATAGGTTATCTCAGTTCCGGCTATCTCTCTTTGCAATGTGGCTTATAAAATCATTTCAAAGTTATTGGCTGAGAGAGTGAAGAAGTGGCTTAAAGTGCTGATTTTAGATGAACATAGTGGATTTGTGGCGGGTCGACAGATTCTTGACGGGGTTGTCATTGCTATGGAGACCATCCACTCCATGGACAACTCCCACGAGAAGGCTATGTTCATTAAGCTGGATATGGCTAAGGCTTATGACAAGGTTAGATGGTCTTTTTTGCAGAAGATCCTTGTTTCTTTTGGTTTTGGTGAGGAGTGGATCCAATGGGTCATGAGCTGTGTCACGTATGTTTCCTTCTCAGTTTTAATAAATGGAGATCATTCTGAACTTTTTGGTGCCTCAAGGGGTTTGCGCCAAGGGGATCCTCTTTCTCTGTATCTTTTTCTACTTCTTGTGGAAGGCCTTGGACATTTGTTGAAAAGAAGGGAGGAGCTTGGCATCATTCAGGGTTGGTGATGGGGTGGAGACTTGCCTCCGCAATCTCATTTGTAGTTTATTGATGATAATGCCCTGATGGGGATGGCTACTGTTAGGGCAGCTACTAACTTGAGGTAGGTGTTGGACATATATCTTGTTGCTTCAGGACAATTGATTAATGAGGAGAAGTCTTCCATATTCTTCTTCAATACACCAACCCCCATATAGAGAAGAATTGCTAATATCTTGAGGTTTCAGATAGGGGTTCTCCCTTTGACGTATTTGGGTTTCCCAATTTATGTTCACCATCTTCCCAAGGGTTCTTGGCGGAATATTATTGATAAGCTCCATGCAAAAGTTAATCATTGGACCCACAGATGGTTGTCTTTTGCGGGGCGGGTTCAGCTTTTCAATTCGGTGGTGCAGGCTCTCCCTACCTATAGATGTATGCTTCAGGTGGCTCTGATGGGTTTTCTGAGGGAGTTGGATTCTCTTGAAAGGAAGTTCTTATGGGCGGGAAGTTTGGCATCTTCCAAGTGGAGCCTAGTCAGGTGGGATGTTATGTGCAGCCCAAAGCAATTTGGTGGTCTTGGTCTTCGACAGTCTGTGTTATCTGGAGTGGTTGTGGCTGCTAAGCTATTTTGGAGATGGTGTGTGGAACAGGATCAGCCGTGGGCCAAGATATTATCTCATAAGTATTTCCCAGGGATTCCATGGCAGGATCTCCCTCGTTACCCTCTTGAGGGGAAAGGTTCAGTGATTTGGAATACTCTTCAAAAGGGTGCAAAGCTTATCAAGGAAGGTTTATTTTGGATCTATAGATGGGGAACTGAAGCTCTCTTCTAGTCGGATTCTTGGGATGGATTCCCTCCACTTACTTCTCAGTTCCCCAACCTACTTCCTTTGTGCCAAATATTTCTCGAGGCTGGCTGGGCTAGGGTGAGTGACTTCAAGTCTGTTGCTTCTTTTGGTCAGTTGGAGGTAGCTAATTGGAAGGATCCCGCAGAATGGCCAGATTTGGGACTTGCAGAAGAAAGTGTTGAGCTTCACAAGATTCTTCATAGTAGGAGTTGTAGTTCTCTTCTGGAAGAGGATATTCTTGCTTGGACCCATAATCCTAAGGGGGTTTACTTTGTTGCTTCTGGTTATCAGGTGTTATTGGCTCAAAAGCTAATTGGGGCAAAGGTTCATTGGTGGAAAAGGGTGTGGAATAAACTCTTGTGGCCTAAATGCAACTGCTTTGTTTGGACTTTGGCTTGGAATAGGTGCTTGACCTAGGATAACATTCGTAAACGGGGATTTCAAGGACCTTCAATTTGTGTTTTGTGTGGGGGAGCGGAAGAGGATTCTTCGCATTTGTTCTTCTGGTGCCCCTTTGTTGTGCAACTTTGGCATTGGTGTTGGGAGGTGTGGAAGCTTCCTTGTATTCATGTGTGCTCTTTGGTTGAATTCTGGGATAGTATGGGAAGACCTCCTTCTATGGCTTCCTTTTTGCAGGAAGTTTGGTTCGTGGGCCCTACCTTTCTGCTTTGGCAGATTTGGTTGGAGCAGAACCGTCGAATTTTTCATGATCAGAAGTTGGTGGGTCGACAAGTTTGGATGTGTATGCTAGGAATGGTGCAGGAGTCTATTTTAGCTAAATGTGATGTGGTTTTCCCCTTGGAGAGAGGTGATGTTGAGTTGGTGGCCAGACTGGGTCTTCAAGAAATTCATTCATCTTTTGTCAGTTCCAAGAACTATAGGCATGGGAAAAAGAGGGTTCAACGGGTTGGAAGGTGGTTACCTCCTGCCAATGGATTTTTAAAGATCAATACTAATGGTTCTTCTAGGGGAAATCCTAGGCCTGCTGGAATTGGTGGGGTTGGCAGGGACTCAGCTAGGTCGGTGATTTTTCTATTCTCTATACATGAGGGGGTGAAGACTGTTAACTTCATGGAGGGTCTGACAATTCTTTATGCTATTGAGAGGGCCCTTGCTTTGGGATGGAGAAAGGTTATTTGCGAAGCTGATTCACAGATTTTGATTAATCTCTTGAATGAGCGAAATATATCTGATATAAATTGGCAGTTGGCTTCGGTGGTTCAGCGGATTCTTCAAGTTAGTTCTCGGATGGAGGAGGCATCCTTTGTTCACATCCCGAGGGAATGGAATCGTGCTGCTGACTGCTTGGCCAAATGGGCCTCTGAGCATGATAGTGGTTGGAAGGTTGAGGATTGGGATCAGGTTAACCCTGAGCTACATCTGGATTTAGACCGGTTCTTGGAGGAGGATAGGAGGACACATGGGGATGTTGATGTTGTTTTATGTTGTGGGGTTTTTGCCTTGTTTTCTGGGGCTGGGTCCCTTGGTTATTATTGTAATGCTCTTTTCTGATTTCTAATAAAGTTTTTACCCCTTTGTTTTTCAATTAAATATCCTATTATTTGATTAGTTATATCAACCCATCCTAAGGTTCTCCCCAAATAATTCAACCTTTTCCCACATTCTTCTAAATCTTGCTTAAGTTAATTAATCCATGATTAATTAACTTTACCTATTACCTAAACATCATTAGCCCTTTCTCCAACTTTTATCTCTAGCCTAGTTAATGTACCCATGGTTTATTAACTCAACCCATGATCCTCGATTAATTGATTAAATCGCTATGCCTAATCCTCATTAACATTTCTTCCTAATTTTTAATTCCCCCCACCTCCCTCAAACTTTCCACCAAGTGACAAGTTTCCTAGCCTACTCCTCTCACCTCTGCTCACACATGTGTGAATATCACCTACCCCCACTAACCTCTTACATAATCCCACTATCTTACACTTGTTCTTCCCAATGTGTACTCACACATGTGTAAGAAAACCTCACCCTTACACCCTTTCCCTCTTGTGACACTTGTCACAAGACTAATGCTCCTCTCCACCACGCAATATCAACCCTTGATTAAGTCAATGCATCTAAGCCCTCAATTTCACTCATCCAATTTCTATAAATTGAAGTCTCCTCCCATTTCCAACATCTACAATTTGTATTAGTCCTATTATGTTGGAATCTTGACTTGAGCAATCCACATTCCAATCATTTAGATCAAATCAACAAGTAATTTGGGTGCAACTTGTGAGCTCAATCCATGGAGAAGGGTATGGAGGTATGGATTTGTGATTTTAAATGCATTTTCATGTTATTTTGATTTTTTTGAGCTTGCTATCATTTTCCCTTCCTTCATTTACAATTCTAACAATGCCAATGTTGTGGGGAGTCAAAATTGTCCTATCATTGGGAATAAAAAGATTATAGATTGAGGATGATTCTAATATTGCCATAAATGTTGTGAAAGGAAAGGTGAAGGTGGGATGGACTATCATTGACATCATTAATAATATCCAAAAACTTTTGTTGGGTTTTGATAACTTTATTCTATCGCATAATTAAAGAGAAGGTAATAGAGTGGTTGATGTTATGACCAATATGGGAACAATGTTGGACTCCATTAGATGCTAGAGAAACAACCTGTGTCTCGTAGAGAATGTTAGAAGATTTCACTTGGAAGAGCATGCAACTCAATAAAAATTCTAAATATGGAGGGCCTATAATAGTATTATAATGTTAGAATATATATTTTGATATATTCTTTGTTAAAAAAATCAGTTCAAATATCTCCCCTTTGGTATAGGGGGCTTGTGGGATAATGATGTGAGTGTGATAAGAAGGGATTCAAGAGGTATGATATGTAAGGATTGTCCTTCAACCTTATGTCTACTCTTGATAACTCCCAATCTATGTGTTATGTTGATGACTAATTTGAGTTGGAATGATGATATGGTTAAGGCCAATCTCACGGGCCATATCATCATAGATCAATATTTGAAGAAGGAGAATAGGTTTCCCATGAAAAGAAAGCTACCAATCAATATGATTAATTATATTTCAAAAATATGGTTCAATATTTTAAAACTCTAGAATAAGGGGTTTTAATGTCCCATTAAAATATGGTGTAAAAAGGACAAGGTTGGAAAACAAGTTGACGGTTTTCCTTTGCCTAAGGATTCCCCTTATCTTGAGCACAATTAATCAATTAATGATATTTTCAAGGTCTTTATCAAATATTTTAAAGTTTTTTTATAGAAATATCCTTCCTATTTTTAGAAACCCCTCCAGTCTTCCTTGGTTGATGATTAGTTCTTGCAACTCTACAATTTCACTAGTCAGGATTCTATTACATCATGGGAGATGATCATGTGTGAATGGAGCTTGGTTCTTGTGAGTAATTCCATAATGACTCAATAATTTAGTATATATGTATTGAAGGTGGTCTGGTTCTGCTTTTGGAGAGCCTTAGTGGGAACAATGAAAATATTTCTTTATAGTTTTCTAGCATGTGGAATAAGAGACAAGTTAAAATGGGTGGCATATCCTTCAAGATGAGTGGAGAGGTTATTTCTCAAGCGATAGGGTTATCTTGTAGCGACCAAAAACTTAGAAGACACAAAAAGTGTAGGATATGGAGAACATGAATATATTTTTTAAGGATGGGGAAACTTTGGTTAAACTGGATGTTGGATATGATAGAGACAAACTTCCTCACCCATGGGATAAGGTATGTTTTATGTTGATGAAATACATTACTTTGGAAGGTTTCTTTGAGTGTTATTAATTTTACCATCTCCCCTACTAAATCACTTTAGGAATAACATGATCATTAGCTTCCCATTTTATGTTCTCTCTTCCTTAGAGGTGTTGGTGAAAGAAGCCATTGATATGTTGGCCAAAAATATTGGCAAGACACCCATCCTGCTCCATTAGGGGCTTATCCTAAGGCTTTACCATTTACACCTGGAAGTTTTCCCTCCCAAACCCATTAGGGCTTGCCTTGTAGAGGAACCCATGTTTGATTCTTCACCTTTGGGGAATCCCCAAACCCTCCTATTGAGAAGCTTGTAATACCTTATTTTAAAGGGAAGTTGAAATTTTCTGCTCAAAATGCAACCCCTAAGATGAAATCCAAACCCCTAAACTTGCAACTCAAGACCTCTAAAATCCAAAAAAAAAACAAAAAAACTATTGCTTCTAGTCTTTGTGAACTTAAAAATAACCCCTCCAAAGGTCCCATAAAAAAGACCAAAACTAAACTAAAATACCTGGACAAGAAGAAGTCTCTAGTTAATTTATTTGTGGAAGAGGCTAGTTCTGAAGAAAGGAGGAGGAGGAAAACAATAAAGCTACAAAAAGGAAGATAAAAAAAGAGAGACTGATTTTACTAAGCTGACCACCCTAATCTCAACATCTAGATGTCACACAAATTGGTGGCTTGGCCTATTCCCAACCTCACCATGGACAAAATTTCTAGTGATGTGTTTGAGGAGAATAAGAAGGAGGAATTTATAAATAAAGAGGACAAGGATGAGGAGTCTAAGGTAGAAACTAAAGTTCCTAGTTTTAATGCCATGCTTTATGATTAGAGGACTCTAGCCCTATTGAGGAACACAATGAGGACACCTACTCTAAGTGTGAAAATATGGCCTAGGATTTCACTACGCTTTCGACTCAGTTGGATGACCTAAAAATAAAACTAAGTGGCATTTCCTACTTAACTTTGAATTTGATCCACCACTTGATGGTTACTCTAGAGTATGTGCTACAAGAGAATACAAAAGCATGAGAAGACCAAGGATCCTAGTACAAGCTCTCAGAATCAGGATGTCTTTAATTTCCTCAAGGGGGATTGGGAAAAGCTTACTAAGTATCTTGGTGTTCCTATCTTTTCTATGTTTTTATGTTTTAATAAAAAAATTACTCTATTTTTGGTTAGTTGTAGGTTTACTATCACTAGCTTGTGGCCTTTGACCCTATTTATATTTTGTTGACTTTCTGCCCATTGGGGCCTTTTATGTTTGGGTCCAACACCCTATAAATTCTACTTATCTTATCAAAAACAATTGAATACTACAAAAAATAAGAAACACCAATGGTTCATTTCTTAGATTCATTAACCAAAGTGAAGAAGTGAATTTGAATTCATTAAGAAGGTCTATACAATACATTCCCATCCAAGTATCACTTTCGCATGAATCACACAACATTCATTTCATCATTAGGATCATGCACCACATTCGATTACTCATTACAAATTCATAAACAAAAAGATAGAATTGGAACACATACCATCAAATGTTCACATTAAATATTCAACAACATAAGGAGAGAGATAGAGATAGAGAGTGGAAAATCATCCACATATGATCTTATTCCTTTTTGAACCAATTAAACACATCATATAGAGAGGAAAGAAGAATGATTTTACCATCCATTTACTAAAGATTCAATTCTAAATTTAGATGCTTTCATACCTTATAATGTAAAAGTATACACATAATTCCTTTTCTAATACAAAGAGAAAGAATAACATTCATATTTAGTCATCCTATTGGTCTCGCCATTTAATTCATTTTTATTATGAGAATTGGAGATAGACAAGATGCTTTTACAAGACCACATAAAGCAAATATATATTTTTAAAACACTATTCCAATATGTTCTAAGAATTATAAATACCATACAATTACTAAAAACAATCTATATGATGCAATTAATTCAATTACCAAACACAAATGTATAAGTAAATAAAGATAGATAGAGAGATGAACCACATGCCATGAGAATAAATAATCTCTATTTCATTCATGTTTCAAGAAGAAAAAATTATAGGAAAGTACAAGGAGTGCATCAAACACACACTTACAAGATGAATCAACTAGTCTTTTTAGTATTATGCATAGAAAATATAGGACTAGGAAATATAATGGTCATTCGGATCCAAAATTACTAACTCATGCCCAAAAAATTATTTTATAATAAATGAATATATGATACTTGGATATGGTTAGGAATCATTTATCTTCTATCATGTCACACCCCATTGTGCATTTACCTATTTACTATTACTATGTTAGGGTAAATTATTGCATATATGAATGTATTTGGAATTCTAATTGGAAATATATATGGGTGCACTTTGTTTATCAGAGAATTATGAATGAAGGTTTAATTCATTTAATGCTATATGATGGAATTTATATATAGAATGAATGGTTATTGAATTTGATGTTCTAGCTATGAAAATGCTTGTTTTGATGAACAACTAACTACCATGAAAATGTGTTAAGTTGGATGTAGGGTCATATTCAATCCTTGGAAGCGAGGGGAAGTATCACTTAGGAGAGGAACTTGGTCAGGTAACCTGTAACGAAACTTAACTGAGCTTACATACACACTCACTAATAAAATGGTTGATTTAAGTCATAGTTTTGGGAATTGGTAAGCCATCCTTTATTATGATGTGTTTGCATTAGGAAGAATATTGATTTATGTTAAGAGCATTCTTGGATGGTGTTTATGTGTTTGGTGCATATGAGTTCTTCTTCATATTACTATACTTGATTGATGAGATATATATACATATAATGAATATATATGTATACATATGCATGTTGACGATAACCCATACATGTAAGGGAACACATACATGAGAGTACATAGGTAGATGTACCTATGCACACTTATGGACGGGTTGCTTATGGGCATGGTGATATCTAGAGGACAATGAGACATGTATGTATGTATATATACACATCACATCACATGTATATATATATATATGTATCACATGTATATATATACATCACGTGTATATATACCTATCAATAAGATAGCAATTGTTTGTGTTTGATTATGTAATCGATATATAAGATATATATATATACATATATATACATATATACATATGTATACATGTGTCGATATACATATAGGTGTTGAATAATGGGAGTGTCCATACAAATATGTCGATATATGTATACGTGTGTATGTATGTATATATATGTGTATATATACAAACGATATTGAATATGAAATGTTAACTTGATTTTATTCATTTGAATATCAAGTGGAGTTTTTATACAAACTTATTTTTAAAAGAATATATATACATACATATATATAAATAGCACTAAGTGCTATTTATTAAAGTTATATATATATATATGTATATATAAAAGAATATATATGCATACATATATATAAATAGCACTAAGTGCTATTTATTAAAGTTATATATATATATATATATATATGTATATATATAATATAATAAGTGATTGATTTATGCTAAAATGGACGATTCAAAGTATAAATTCCATGGTCGATTAAGTATGAGTATAGTGCTAAATATAAGCAACACATTGCTAAGTATTAAGTTGCATTATCATTAATGATAAATGCGATGGAAAATACAAAGTTTAATATGCCAAGTGAAGTTTATTAAACTCAATAATAAAATGCAACACACTATGATATTTGTTGTGCTAAGTCAAAGCATTAACAATGCTAAGCGAAAAGAGGTCGAACCGTTGTAAGGTGTCGACTGTCTTGTCTTGACCAAGTCGACTGTGTAATGTGTAGCCAGATAATTATTGATTGATTCCTTTGATTAAACCACAAACTTAAGAATAGGAAATGTGTGGGTACTTGGCTCCATAATATGAATTTTGTGGTTCCTTTAAGAAGTCTAATAAGCTTGGAAGTCGATTTACTGTATGAAGCATGTGCATTATGAAATAGTCAAACTATTGTGGCAAGCATATGATCGAATTTTGTATAGTTTTGGTGAGTATTATGATAGGAATCCGCCACCTTTTCTTTGTTAAGCTGGTCGATGGTATATTGTTGAGAAGTGTCATAGATTAAGCCTTGTTTGTAGGTTGAAGAAGTTGGTTTTTGGGTATAAATATGAGGTATTCTCACCTCATTTGGATACAATTCTTCTTTACATCATTACACTTTTCCATTTTGTTGTATTTTCCTTTGAGAGAATTCTTATTTTTGTTGAGAGATATTGTAAGGAATTTAGTGAGAGAGATTGAGAGGGTTTGTCACTAAGTTGATTCTAAGAGGAGGCTAAGCTTAAGATATAGTGGTCAATTGGAATAAGTGTATATCAGGCATGAGATTCTAATCTCTTCATGTTTTGTCCTTATTGTGAAATATTGATTGTCTTGTGTGTTTGAAATAGAAATTGCAATAGGTTGCATGAAGTAGTGAAATAGTCTATTTTGCTAGTAAGAAAGGAAAATGACTTATTGTTATGATTTTATTATAAGTGCTTGTACTTAATCCATACTAAGGAGCATTTGAATGTCACCTATAGTATTACATACTACGTTAGACATAAAGGGAATAAATTGTTAAGTTATTTTATGCAAAGTTAATTTGTAGACCTAAAAGGCTCATATGTTATACCTGGGATAGAATATCCATTGAAGGGGGTAACGTATGCTTTTACTTGTACTTTATGGGTAGAGGTACCTTTAGTTTTGGGAAAAGGGAATAGGTTATTTCTGAGGCTAATGACTACCTATTGAAGGAAATTACCTATGCATAGCTTATAATGGCCTAAAGTCAAATTGAGCTAGAGTAGTGTATGTGAATATGATGATTTTCACTTGAGGTACTAAGTGAGAATACTTTGGCCAAAGTAGTGTGATTGCCTTTGGCTCCACTGTCAATTCATTGTGTTCCTTTTATGCATGCTAGTTCAGGATTGTAGTGTCTACAAGTTCTAGTTATATAGGGCACAACACTAAGCTTAGAGTGGTTGTCATTATGAGGTTACTCCACCAATATCTACATTGAACGGTAGGGCCATCTATTAGATGATAGATGTGTGGGGGACTACATTTGAGTCTGTGGTTGGCTGAAAATCACTTGAGTGATGCTTCTCCTCCTCAGTTGGTGCCCAAGATTTGAAAGGAGATTCCTGGACCATCTATATCTATTGCTTTGCAACTCAATTGAGCTATGTATGTATTTTGTATACAACCTTTGGAAATATTGTAATATGTGGAATATTATTTTGAAAATGAAATCAATGAATGAAATTTGTTATGTCATTTGTACTCATTTGTTCTCCCTTGGAAAATATTTTTTTTTATGGAAATGGTTATGAAACATAGTTTATTTACTTGAAAGTGAAAAATTTGGAATTTTACTTGTGTGAACAATTGGCATGTTACATATCAGAACACCATAACAAAATATATCTAGACCAAATTTCATTGATTGATTAATCAAGGAAGACATCGATGTTATCTAGCCACTACATCTAGGATAAGAATGATAAGATTTCACAAATAATTTCCCAAACAATAAAATAAGACATCTAAATTTTTAATTTTCTAGATAGTGATAAAGAATATATACCAATTTCCAAAAATGTAAAGAAATCATTCACATCATTTGTCAAGGTTTTAGCACACATTTATAGTCTAGAGTAAAATGGTGATAACTTAGTCAAGTCTTAATAATTTTTGTACTTTCAAAATAAAACTATAGAGGAATGAATGATATATAAAACCATTTAATAATGTTTTCATAATCATGTGTATGTCTCCATAATTTTGTACACATTTATAAAAGGTATGACACATACATGCATACAAAACAATGTATTTTCTAGAATTAAAATTTTACACAAGGGTTCCTAATATTAATTCTCAACCTTCAAAACTAACACATACCAAATTGTGCATAACATAATAAGAAAACAACACTTAACTTTTTTTAGGACCTATGATTAGACCTATGGTTTCTAAAACTTTGAATTTCACATCCATAAACTCTAAACCTACAACTTAAGATTACACTAGGAAGATAAATCCTATGGACCTACCTCATAGGACATTGGATAATAATTTCAAAGGAAAATGAGATCCAACATTCACAATAAAAAAATATAATTTTAACATACAAACTACCAAATTGAATTGAATTCCAATTATAATTTTGCTTCAATAGTGATATTTAATTTGTAGCTTCAATTTAAAAACATAAATAGAAGAATCTAAACAAAAAATTCTTCCAAGATCGAGAAAAGGATCTTAAAGAAGGGGATTAATAGAGGATCTTCCCACCACCTTGCCATATTACTATCGTCAAGTGCAATAGATTTATATGCTAGTCTAGGAAACCTTTGAGCCACACAAAAAAAAGTCATAGATACACTACCATCAAGGCCATTCTCAAGTGAATGCAAGGGTCTATACCAAGAATCACTATGGATACATTCTCATATCCAAAACATAGATAACAAGGGTTTGATTTATCCGTTTTTTAACAAAAATCCTAAAAGAGAAAAAGAAAGATTAAAAACCAAGGAATTATTATCAATCCACAAAACAAACTATCCCTTCTACTCAAGGAATCAAAGAAAACAAAGCAACTTAAATAAACATAGCTCAATGCAAATAAATTTCACCACATGAATCATGAAATCTAAATCTCATTTCAAGCATACACACATTTGGAGAACCTAAGAAATCTATTTTCCTTTATAGCTTTTTATGTGAAGCTTGTAGTTCTCTGACCTACAAGAAGACATGTTTCCACCTTTTTTGAATGGATTATTGAAGCCTATCAAATATTTCTTATTTTATAATGGAGGATTTCCTCTTTATTTATTTGGATCTTGAAGGAGGCCATCTTATGATTTTTGGACCTTAATAAAAGTCTTAGGAGAATCAAAGGTTGCTTCTTCTTTGATTGGTGGTCCTTGGAAACATTACCCATGGAAATTAAGTTTAGGGAAAAAGAAGTTGGGGACATAGCATGGCCACTATACCTAAAACGAAGATCTAGATAATTTTTTTAATAATGTGTAATATGTGCGGACACCTTCCTCCACATTATTTGTGCCCATATTATCTTATTATGCTTCTAAATCTACCTCTATACTATGGGGAAATGTACCTTCACCACTTTGTCATATGTTGTAATTGCTTATTGTTTCACATTGAGGGCATCAATCGTTCCCACATATTACCTTTGATTGCATTCTTAGTTTATGCTACTAGAATTATTACCCTTACCTTGACCATTGTGTGCTAATTCTCTTGGATTCTTCGTTGGGGGAATATGCTCATCCTAGTGCCATATGTATCTATATGGGTGTATTTGAAAATTAAGAGTCACATCACTATTTTTATTTGCCCAGGTTGGGTGTAACCTTATACCTTGAGATCATCTCCAACCCATTAGATTTTCATGCCTTATCTTTATTACAAGATGCACTTATCACAATTACTACTTTACATGAGTTATATACTAACATGCTTATCCTTAGATTTCATTTACATTTCATGTATTTTTCTTCCCTCTGTACATCTTACAAATGCAACCAATTGTAGGGGACATATATTATAACTATTCTTCCTATGATAAGGATTTTAGGTAGTAAAAATGCTACACATATAATTATTCATGTATAGATGGAGCTTTAGTGCATAGTGTGGCATTTTTTGATATGCCACATGGCATCACATTGTATCACTTTTTATACATGCAAAATTTTCAAATCCTAATCTCTTTTCATTTCCTACTTTCTTAGATAATTAATCAAGTTTTTAATTTGCACCCATTTCATTTGTGATATATAAGCTACTCCTCTCTTTTGTAGGTTTACATAAAGCACTCATGTCAAGGATGATGAACACATGATGGTATATATAGGGGTCTATTACTCTACATGGAATTATTATCCTTTTTATGTATTTAATTTCATGTGTGTTTGTGAATGCTCATATACTTTGAGATATATAATCATTTTAGGAATCACATGAACCCCAAAGTGGGGGTAAAATGTAATGGTAAAATTCTCATATCCATGCTAATTTTTATTTAGTTTTGGGCCCATTTTGAGAGAATGTCTTAATGCAATTACATATTGACAAATGCTACATTCTTGTGTGAGCTTGGGTTCATTCCTCGATCCTTCATCCATCCTTATTTATACACATTCTCACATATCCAATCATACCTTATCGATTCTTACATATTCTCCCATACATTTCATAATTATTTCATCTTTCATGTTTATAAATTCAACCCCTACCTAAATACTATTGTTCCCTTATTTTAGGTCAATATTGTGAGCACAAAATCAATCCTACACGTGTGGATCAAACCCTTGACATTCAAATGTTCAAATTCGAAATTTTCACTAAGTCATGCTCATTTCTTTCAGTCATAAGCCAACTTGGTACATGATTTATGTGATTATTGCTATGTAATGGTATTTAAGGACATTCGTTTGGACATAGATTCACATCAAGAAGATCATGCATTCATTGACCAATTATTTATATATAAGGATCATTTATTGGATGAACACTTCAATTGGTACTAAAAGGCATGCCATTTACTTTAGAATGATGATTTGAGACATTTGTACATTTTTCTTCTTGTTTACTTATTCTTAGCATGATCATAAAGCTATTCTTTGATGGGGCTTGACCTAGGAGAACTTGTCCCCTAGTGATTTGATAAACTCCTTAAGATATTTTAAAATTTGGTGAGTCCTTACGACTATAATGAATAGGAGAATTTAGTAAACCATGAAACATAATTGCACAACTAGTAAGATATATGACCTACATAATAGATTTTTGGCTATAGAAGTGATGCAAAATTATAGATTCGACTTGAAAATGATGATATCTTAGCACAATAATACAAATAATGAGTATGTACAAATTGCTTACTTTTCTACATTAGAACCACAAACTTCAATGCCACGTCATATTTATTCATCCACTACATTCAGAGAACTAAATACTCTTATCCTTCACATTTAATTTCCTAACTTATTATTTAATTCTAATTAGTGCACTCCCTCAAGTGTCTTGTAAATTAATATAGATTAATTTGTCTAGGTTAATTTGTGCTTTTTGTTTGATTAGCCTTTTTTTTGAACCTAAGAAAATGTTTCTTCGTCTATAATTATTTGTACTTGCCTTTATTTATAAACGTAGCTCAAAACATGAATTTGATTATGAATGAGAAGAAAGTTGGTGAAACTACAATTCTATGAAATTGCGAGAGGACTTCTTGAATTCCAAGAATTAAATGAATGAGGAATTTTAACGACGTCCACAAGACCAAGTGGTCTAAGGGACCCAAGAGATCAACACTAACAAGTTTTCAAGTGCTTTTTGATGTCGACTCTTCTATTATGAATCTTGACTAGGAAGCTTGTTGTCTTGTGAAGTCTTGTCTCCTCAAATAGCTCATCATTCAAATTGCCCACCTTCAAATCATCTTCGAATTGAATACTGCTGCCAGGGCTTAAATTTGATGGCCATATGATCGTATTTAGAGATTTTTGCCGTAAAATACAATCAAAATTTTAAGAAGATTGTATCAGATGAAAGGAGAGATTTTGGATAGACTGTATATATATATATAAAAAAATTTACTTACACTAAGGTATATCATAATGTTTTTAAGTTTTAAGGGCACCTTTGAATAGATAATCGTCATTAAAAAAATTGTTGACAAGGAAGATCGACTGTCAAATTTAAGCCCCGACTGCTGCACGTTCAAAGATGAAGTGCCATTTAGTTTCAACTACCCCTTTGTTGGAGAAAATGCAAGTTCTTTCTTCCCATTCTTCTTTGGGGACCCTCCATCTACACATCTCACACCTACGATGATGAGATACAGTTCTCAACTGAGAAACTAATATTTTAGCTTTTCCCTAAACAAACTTTTTTCATTGTGTTCCCATTTAAGATTGAACTCTTTACATAATACACTTTTTTTATGACATGACAATCCTGAACTTTTTTAACACAAACCTTTTTAACTCTTCCATAATATTACAGTTTAATGTCCCGCTTATCCAACCCCCGTATTAAAGAATGTACAACAGATGCAACTCCGACTGAAAATTTATGCAAATAACATCTAAGTTTCAATAATGTGATACACAGTAGAACAATCTGTCGATGGCCGGCTTGCTAGTAGAAAGAAACTAATTCTATTCGGCGCTGGCATTAGAAAATTAAATTAATACGGAGGGAGAATAGTGGACGAGAACAAAATAATGAATAGAAAGGCCCAAATAGAAGCAGAATGAAAATAAAATGAAGAAGCTGGTAAATAACTGGGGTTACGCAACAATTCGTAAACTCTCAGAAAGCAACCAGGAGGCAGTAGAAACGACTAAAACTTCAGGTGGGGGTGCCACGAATTACTAAAGTCAGCTACTTAAATGCCCAGGGTATTCGAAATTGCATCTGGCTATTTATCAAATTTAGGTACCCATATCCAGAGTATCCACAAGTATATGCGGGGGTTTACCAAAGCAACAAGTTTAGGTGCCCAGCTGAAAGTCCATTAATTACGCCTCTCGCTATTGAGTTCCATCTGACAGGCTGACAAATTTCTGTTAATAATTGGAAGAATTTGTACTCAAATTGGTGTGGAATGCATTCTGGCAGTAATAACAGTATTAGTCAAAGGAATAGTAGTACTAGAAAAAGGAAGATCAAAGAAGAATCAGCAATAGCATCCACTGTCAACATGACGGGCACTGACAACATATCGAGCTCTGATGATAATTGTTTCATTTTTGCTGCGAAAGACATTGCTCGGTACCCTCTACCGGGCTTTTCTGAACCTTATTCTATCGCCTTCAGCCCCGATGACAAACTTATATCTTATCTCTTCAGCCCTGACAACACCCTAAGTGAAAATCTCTTTGCTTTTGATCCTGCCAGTGGGAAGCAGCAGACGCTTTTGAGCCCCCCTGGCGGAGGATCTGATGAGAGCGTCTTATCTAATGAAGATAAGCTCTGGAGGGAGAGGCCTAGAGAGTGTGGACTGGGTGTTACCTGGTATGAATGGGTCAAGTCTAGCCAGTTCCCTCGCATTATGGTTCCTCTGCCAAATGGGGTAATGCAGTTTTTAGACTTAATTTTTTTTTTTTTATCTCCCATCTTGTTTCTTAACTTGTTTTCAAAATTTGAATTGCGTAGGATTATCATACTTCGAAGGGATTATTGAACATTTACAATCATGAAAAATAGCTTTTGTAAAGAAATGGGTGTGGAAGGAGACTGAAATCAGTCTCTCTCTAAATAGTTTTTCCAAAGCCTTTTTTTTCTAAACTTTATGGACAGTAAAGCTTAAAAATTGGGTAAAGTCTGATAGACTCGGTAAATGAGCCTTATGTTCTTCTTAAACGTCTTTGGAGAATTCAAAGATAATTGGATTAGACCATCTGTTATCCACGAAGTATAGTCATTCTATGAGGTGGCTTTGAACCGGTTGATGCTAATGTTAAGAGTAAAACTATCTATTTTTACATATTCAATGGCTCTGACATCCTGCTAGAATATAAATAGAACAATGTGGAACTAGTTCATCCAAAAAGTTCAATGTTATACACTCTTTGAGAAAATAAAGTCATTTGGTAATCCACTTTTGACTCTGAATCACCTCTAGGCTTGGTAAGAATTTTTTGGGTTATTTGCCTATGCCTAGATTTCACTCATTGAAACTATTGTTTAAAATTTTTTTGAATTGCTTTTGAGCGGTGTAATTGCATTCTACATGACCAACAGTGATTGGTATTTTGACTTTTGCTAAAATGTGAATCAATTGGTTTGAAATTTCTCGAGTAAAAAATCCTACAACAATTGAAGATGGATCAAAGACCATATCATCAATGGGATCGATGAAGTTTTCTGAATCACTGGTTACCTGTTCTTAAGTCTTACAGATTGAAACTACTTTTTAAGAAAACTATAGAAAACTGTTCTGAAGGGGTAATGTCTTTATATATGACAGTGTTAATTGTTAAATGCATTTTGTAAGGATATATACAGGTTTTTTGGGTTGATAAAATATGTACCATATCTTCAGACATATATCTAAGATGCTTTTGGTTCTGAACTGCATTTGAGACTGACAGACACATTAGGGTATCTGATTATTGATTGACAGCTCTCCCCCACTTTTACAATTACAGATTTTGTAATGGAAAGCAATACAGAACAATTCTGGCAATGAACACTTTGTCTGTCAATATTCTTCATGACTGCTGTTGGAGCAGTTTGATGGGTAACTGCCTCTTCATTCAGCCTATCACTTGTAGCTTTCATCCAATTGATTTCAAATCTTCAGATATGAATTTGTCATATATTTCATTTGTTAAGCCAAGTTCTTATAGTATATTTCATTGGCACGACCTTGATGTTCAATCAACTGCACTATATTGAATCTGTAAACACTATACAGCCATTGGCCTGGTAAACATGCATTCAATCTCTTGTGGTAGTAGGATTCAAGTACAATTTTTCAAGGTCAACAAGCCTACTAGCACTCGAAGCAATATATCCACAAATCCTAAAGACAAACACCAAAACCTAAGGCCAGAAAAAGTCAACATAGGGTGTTGGGTTGGACTTATGATCAGACTGTGGCAGCAATGGTCCAATTCATGAGAGTGGGTAACTCTCCTTCTTTAGGCTCTGCTAGGCCAAGGGGGGTGTTTCCTATGGTCACTTGACAAATGCAAATACTCAGAATCAGGCCATTAACTACCATACCTGAAGCATGATAAACTCCTATAAATTGTCACTAAGCTCATAGCATTTTGGCAGCTGTCACTAGACCTAAAAGATCTCAAATAAGTAGACAGTAACAACTATACACGTGTATTGAAAGATAAAACATTTATGCATCACCATCTATGAGTCCCCTTACATTGTTCATACATATGCAAGTTGCAGGCATTATAGCATGACTTTCTAACAATTTATCAATTTGAGCTTGCTAAGAATTGGGCATAACTGACAATGTTGAATCATGCAAGCATGTAACAGTAAAACCTAGCTACTCCTATACTACCAAGGATGTCATAAGTAAAATATATTTGAACATTGGTTGTTTGCTGTTATATCACTATCAAGAGCAGTGCCTACTCCATTGGGCAACAAAGTCAATACTTACAAAGGAAATTGAGAGCACTAATGTGAACCAAAAATGGACAAAGACTTACACATGAATGCAGATGTGAAATATCAAGAGTTCCCACATGATTAATCTACTTGAAGATCCATCATCAATCAAACATATTCTATTTGCATTCGGGGAAAGCAAGTTACAAAAACTTTGCAACCTTTTATGGTGCTGTCCCACCAACTACCCTTGAATACAATCAAGCCAACAATTATGGGTAGGAACACTATAGCATTGCACATGAAATCTTCTGAAATACCCGTACTGATCATGGAGACATTAGTCATTCATTCATCTTGCTGGACTATACATTTCCTATGAGTCAGGCTATACACTTTCAGCCCCTTCCAAAATAGAAGCTTGCATCATTTGATGCCCTATGATACATTTTAGGTTACCAATGTACATGAGTAGCTCAAAGACAAGCCAACAACCACCAATTATAGCTTTCTCACATGTATATGTAGCATTACATCTTCGTTCAGTAACAAGGTGAAGTCAAAGGAGAGGTTCTGTAATGTCCCATTTTTAATGATATGGAGAAAGCAATTTTATTTAATTTCCAAAAGTTAAAAATATTAAAGGGAGAATTAAATAATAATAAATTATTACCTAAAGTTAAGTTAATAATTAAATAAAGTAAATTAATCTTCAAATTATGAATGGAGGAGTTATGATAGTTATAAGGAGGTTAACTTTGTTCGATGGCTGATTATTTTTGAGAATATTGTAATCGATTATCTTTTGAGTATTTAATATTGGTGCAAATATATATATCTGCTGGGTTGACTATATTCATTGATCAGGTCAGATTGATATATAATTCTATTGAATTTCTCTTGCTCTAATTCTGTGGTTGCTATTGGGAAATATATTATTGGGCCTCTATTGGATAGCATTGCCATTAATATTTTGCTCCATCGTGGAAATATTACAAGGGACTATTAACACTATGTAATTCTGGTCGACTATGTAGCGTTTTAATTCATGATTGAAGTATCGATGGTTTTGGACATTTATACGGGCAATTAAATATATTTGAAGTTGTCATGCCTTATTTGGGAAGCTATTGTGGGTAGAGTCTAGCGTAGCATTTCATACATATGCTGAAGTTTATTTTGTGAGCCACCAAACCCAGTCAACAATTATACCTGGCGCTACTTGTCTATTATGCAACGTGAAGGTTTATTTGATTTTATTATTGGTGCTTGCATGGTCTGGGCGAATTAAGTTGGAGTTGGCATATTATTTTATGCAAAGTGATGCTATTGGAAGATGTTGGGTTGCCATAATAAGACAAACAATCGCCATTTGATGTAGATGTGAGTTTGAAAGGCAAAGACTCAACATCTTATTGGCTGCAGTATCTGAGGTTCAGTTGCTACTATTCATATTTGCCAGGCGCATATTATTATATGCCGCATCATTTACAATCAGACAAAATTTGGTAATATACGACTAGAGTAATACGAAGGAGATCACATTCCATCCGAAGTGGATATCACAAGTCAAGGATATTGAGAAGATAGCCATCAATTATAGTTGTTAAGAGATTATGAAATAAAGTCAGAAATTAAAATAAGTCTCAAGAAGCAATTAGAGGTTGGTTAACAAAGGGATATGTCCATTCAAAAGGACATCACCATTTGGAACAATACAACTTCTCACATCATGTTTGGTCGCCAGCTATTTAAGGAGACTCTTAATTCATTTAAACATCATTGAATATTGCAGAGTTAATATTTAAATATCAGATCTAAGTGCTCTAAGGAGCCCAAAATTAGCCCCCTATGGACGCATGATTAATCAGCATCAGTCAGGCACAACGTCATATACAATTCACATGAATATAAGGCTTCAATCAGAGACATTGACCCTATAAAGACATCAATCCATTACATAACTAATTGCATGAATTTGGAGAAGAAAATCAGAAACAGCGACACTGTTATGATTTCTATTTTCCATTCTTAAATCAATTATCAATGCAGATCACATTTCAGAATTCATATCAAGCAGTGGCATCATTTTCACCAGCATATTATCTACTCTTATCAATATATAAGTCAAATAATCAAACTAGTATTAATCATTTAAGGTTGCTCTTTAATAGACCAAAGTATATCATTAAAGGTTATTGATTCTTGGCATATTTTGATATTTTAATTTATAACATTAAAGACAAAATTAAGATAAACCTACAAGGGACATTACAAAGTACAATTTTGTAATTTGTTATTTGACAACATGTTTACATTGTCAACCCTTAACGCATTAAATCATAAAAACTACCAATCTTGGGCAAGGGTTATTACAGTGGTATCAGAGCCAAAGTTCATGCCAGCCTTTGGGTAACTTCAGAAAATTCGATTTTGAATCATAGCAACAGAGGATATAAAACAATTGGCGAGATTACTCTATGAAGCAAGCGACAAACTTAGTACTGAATTTCAATCAAAGGATGATGTCTTGAACACACTTGAAAGGGTGGAAGATTGTTTGATTCATATTGAACTGCCATCTTCTGAAGTACTAGATACAGCTCTAACTCCTATAGTGACCACCTTGAAACAACACAAATGGTTGAAGCATCGTGATGAGGAGATCAAGTTGTTGGTGACCTCTTGTTTAAGTGAGAATATGAGAATCTTGGCACCTCTAGTGCCCTATGACGATGACACGATGAAAGAAGTAGTACACCTGATTGTAGACAGTTCCAAAGGTCTAGATGACACCAATAGTAAGCATTACTCAAGATGGGTGACCATATTGAAGTTATTTTTGGAAATCAAGACAAGTATCCTTGTGGACTCGGGTTTGCAAGATCTGGTCTACGAAATGTTCCATCATTTCCTCGTTAAGATCACAAACACATGATAATGATGTTTTTGCAGCCATGAAAGATATTCTGATTCTAACTATCAATGAGAGTGATTTTATTGCCCAATCCATCACATCTAAGCTATGGACTGTTTGGAAACAAGAATGGACTCTGTCTTCTTCCGTGTATACATTATTCCACGAAGTGTTTAAACTTTAAACAGTGTGAGGAAAAACTAAAACCTCAATTGAATAAAAAGGAACAAGAAAGAATCAAGTTAGAAAATGAATAGTGGTACACATAGAAAATGAAGGTAGCAAAGTACAAGGAGAGGAAATAGTTTCTGACACTTCTAAAGAAATGGAAACTGTTGATTCTTCATGTGCTTCTTCTATCACAAATAAAATGGGTACTTGGATTCATGAGGGTTATGAGACAACCACTAATACGGAGTTAATACATAAGGAGCAAGCTAAAAATGATAATGGCTTCACATCTGCTGTAGGTGATGACTTCTTTCATTGCAATGATGTAGGAGGTTTTTGGTTTGACTACCAAAATGAGCCAGTGAAGAAAAATACATGTGAAATTCCTTTTGAACCTAAGATTGCTCTTACTCCATCTCAACGATCATGCATTGAGGATGACATTGAAGGGATTGCATCTAGTGATAAGGATGTCAATCATAATTCTTCTTCACCTCTTGAGGAGTACATGATAACCACCAATAATTCAATGGTTATGGATGAGAGGAGTAATCTTTCTAATGAAAGTAAATTAGAAGATGCATTGTACGATAGATTTAATCACTTTGATGAAAATAATCAAAGAATTGTGGCATTAAAAGATGAGAAAAGACAATTATGGATCACATAAGGGAGAATGGAAAGAAATGAATCAACAACATCACAAAATTCAGAGGAAGATAAAGACAAGTAGATGAGGAAAATCTTTGATGAAGCAATGGCAAGAAAAGAACCAGGGAAATTAATGGGTAGTGTTGAAGATGTGGAGAGGACTCTACGATTGTGTGAATGGTGGAAGGAGAAAGCTAAACATGCCAAGATCGTAGCCTCTCAAGCAAGAGCTAACTTGCAGAAAATTAAATGAAGGCATGGACCCATGGATTCTCAAAATCAACAAGAGATGAGTTTTCCAAGAGAGTTGTGTGATTCCAAGATTGCATCGAAAGTTCAGCCAACACATTCACATGATCAACACAATCAAGAAGGTCAACAAAAAGTATTGAAGACCTTGGAGATTGATGCGTTGAAGATAGTTTGCAAGACTAGATCGGCAACTAGGTGTTATGAGGCCTTAGATTTATACAAGCAAAGAGAAGCTAAATTGAGAGATGTGCAAAGGCCCTTATAGGAAGCAAGAAATCCAATTGTAGTCATTGAACCTTTTAGGGAATAAGGGAAAAAAGGAAAAACTAAAGAGATCAAGGAACTAGACAACATCCATGAGACCTATGATCCAGATCATTGTCCCAAAGATATAGATAACAGTTTGGACCAGCAACAAGAGAGACCTGATATTGGAATCAAGGATCACTTTTAGTTTGTTAGTAATCCCTTGTTTGAAGTTGAAGCTAATGTGACCTATGATAATCCGCTTTTTCGAGTTGGATAAAGAAGCTATTCCGGAATCGTGTGATAAGATTGAAGATGATCATAGAACTTGGGTTCCAGGTGCATCGACTGTCGTGAAGTGTGGAAACAAGCTTGGAGTAGTGAGACAAACCCCAGTGATACTATCATCAACCACTCTTCAATCAAATTGCCAGAGATTGTAATTTAGGGCAGGCCATTGAATTGGAATCACTCGTTGGGTCAACGATCAAATATCGAATGTTTAAGCTTGGATGAGAGAAGAAGTGACTTTTCAACCATATCTATACTTCCTATGTGGCTTACAATTGATTACTGCTGCCCCTGGTTTCTCTACATCGATGACAACAATTTGTGATCAGGTGGGTTTTAAAATATTGAGAGCTTTAGGGCAGCTAATAAGGAGAGATTCTTCAAGTACACTTCAGATTTTCACCTCCACCTTAGTGAACACTGATTTGTGTCGACATTCTAGGGTATTGCTATACATATCTACCTACAACTTTATGATTACAATATATTGGGAAACTTGAAATCTCCTCTTAACAGCTTGAGGGGATATGTTGAGCTTTTGGTTCTATGGATGAACTGATTCCCTTTGCAAATCAAGAATAAGTTTGACAATGACCTCATTAGCAAGGATTTACACAACAAATACTCCTTGGAATTTCATGAGAAATGGATATAAATTGAACGTGAGGATTAGATTGTTGAAATCAGAATGGTGAAGCAGAAGCTGGATAAGGCCCTTGATGGTGAGTTTGCAAAATTTATATAGAGAATCATTTGATTTATGAGTAGGTTGCAGTTTTGTGTTTACAACAAAATTTCCTACAGATCGCCTTGGTTGATATGGGATCCTAGAGATGGATTGCTTGAGGGAAAGCAATCTTGGGCGGGAGGACTTGTAATGTCCCATTTTTAATGATATGGAGAAATTAATATTATTTAATCTCCAAAAGTTAAAAATATTAAAGGGAGAATTAAAAAATAATAAATTATTACCTAAAGTTCAGGTAATAATTAAATAAAGTAAATTAATCTTCAAATTATGAATGGAGGAGTTATGACGGTTATAAGGAGGTTAACTTTGTTCGATGGCTGATTATTTTTGAGAATATTGTAATTTGTTATCTTCTCAGTATTTAATATTGGTGCATATATATATATATATATATATATTTGCTGGGTCGACTATATTCATTGATCAGGTCAGATTGATATATAATTCTATTGAATTTCTCTTGCTCTAATTCCATGGTTGCCATTGGGAAATATATTATTGAGCCTCTATTGGATAGCATTGCTATTAATATTTTGCTCCATCTCGGAAATATTACAAAGGGCTATTAACACTATTTAATTCTGGTCAACTATGTAGCGTTTTAATGCATGATTGAAGTATCGATGGTTTTGGACATTTATACGGGCGACTAAATATATTTGAAGTTGTTGTGCCTTACTTGGGAAGCTATCACAGGTAGAGTCTAGCGTAGCATTTCATACATATGCCGGCCATCAGACCCAGTCAGCAATTATACCTGGCGCTACTTGTCAATTATGCAATGTGAGGCTTTATTTGATTTTATTATTGGTGCTTGCATGGTCTGGGAAAATTAATCTGGAGTTGGCATATTATTTTATGCGAAGCGATGCTATTGGAAGATGTTGGGTTGCTATAATAAGACAAACAGCCACCATTTGATGTAGATGTGAGTTTGAAAGGCAAAGACTCAGCATCTTATTGGCTGTAGTATCCCAGGTTCAGTCGCTACTGTTCATATTTGCCAGTCGCATATTATTATCTGCTGCATCATCTACAATCAGACAAAATTTGGTAATACACAGCTGGAGTAATATGAAGGAGATCACATTCCATCCAAAGTGGATATCGCAAGCCAAGGATATTGAGAAGATAGCCATTGATTATAGTTGTTATGAGATTATGAAATAAAGTCAGTAATTAAAATAAGTCTCAAGAAGCAATTAGAGGTTGGTTAACAAAGGGACATGTCCATTCAAAAGGACATCACCATTTGGAACAATACAACATCTCACATCATGTCTAGTCGCCAGCTATTTAAGGAGACTCTTAGTTCATTTAAACATCATTGAATATTGCAGAGTTATATATTTAAATATCAGATCTAAGTGCTCTAAGGAGCCCACAATCAGCCTCCTATGGACACATGATTAATCAACATCAGTCAGGTACAATGTCATATACAATTCGCATGAATATAAGGCTTCAATCAGAGACAACGATCCTATAAAGACATCAATCCATTACATAACTAATCGCATGAATTTGGAGAAGAAAATCAGAAAGAACGACACTGTTATGATGTCTATTTTCCATTTTTAAATCAATAATCAATGTAGATAGAATTTCGGAATTCATATCAAGCAGTGGCATCATTTTCACCAGCATATTATCTACTCTTATCAATATATAAGTCAAATAATCAAACTAGTATTAATCATTTAAGGTTGCTCTTTACTAGACCAAAGTATACCATTAAAGATTATTGATTCTTGGCATATTTTGATATTTTAATTTATAAGATTAAAGACAAAATTAAGATAAACCTACAAGGGACATTACAAAGTACACTTCTGTGATTTATTATTTGACAACATGTTTACATTGCCAACCCTTAACGGATTAAATTGTAAAAACTACCAGTCTTGGGCAAGGGTTATTACATGTTCACAAGCATGCAGGTTACCCATATTGGTTGCATCATCTTCACATGGCTTTGCGCTTGAATTCATACCACAACATCAACAACCATTTGCTTTGTACATGAAACCATACCTTGGAGGGGTCCACAAGTACCAGCAGGTGTTTGAAATCATTCCCGAATCTAGTTGTATCCAAATGAAGCCATTAATGGCATTCCTACACATGCTCGGAAGTAGGTGTTGACTTCTATTTGAACAATGGAGTTTTGATGCAAGTGAGCAATTTGTAGAGAGGGGTAAAAATTCCAATGCAAAGCTTAGGTGGAAGTGTGAGATTCAGAAGTAGGGATGCAATTTGTAATTGTCATAAGATTGCATGAGAACTTTTAAGGTTTGTAATGTAAAGTTAGTGAAGGGCAGAGGTGGTAATTTAAGGATGCAAGAATTGCAAGAATGTAGGAGAGCTTTGGATATCTGTAAAATGAAGAGGACCTGGATCAGAGATAGGTGAGCAGTTGCACAAGGGAAGAGAAAGTTCTGATAACTAGGCCTCAATGGTGATACAGAACGAGTGTGCAATGTGGAGATGCAATTGCACACAAGAGGGAAAAGTTTGTAGGATACATGCATTGTGGAAAGAGGTGGGCAAGCAATTTGCAAAAATTGCTCCGCTGCATTACGGGCCTGTGAATCTGTGGAGGATGAAGCTTGTGGGAAAAGAAAAGCAGAAGCACACAAGCAAATTGCAAAAATTGCAAGGTTGCATGGAGATTCCGAAAGTCTGTAGTCTAAAGTGGGTAGAGGGTAGAGGTGAGTTTGCAATTTGCAAAGATTGCAAAATGGCACTAGGGTTCCGAATTTCCTCTTGGGTATGCATTTAGCACCTTAAATGCTCCAAACATGGAAACTTTGACACTTAGTTACACAACAAAGACTTGAGGGGTATGAAACGCAAAACAAAGTACAATTCTATCAATGGGGCCCAATGAAGAAGATCTTGGATTGGTTATCGTTGATGGGAAAAAAGAAAAGTAAGAGAAACAATGAAGACATGAAAGATGCAATCTTTGGGATTGCAAGATTGGGTGCTAACAAAGGCTCTATTTGGGAATGTGTGCTTCTGGCAGGCACAACAAGAATCCGTACTATTTTAGGGGTGCTGTAAGAACCCCTGCTTATTCTGCCCTGATTTTTCAGTTTAGGCTGTTTGGCATTTTGTCAAACACTTGGCATGCAACGGAAGAATTCTGATTTTCTAAGTGTTTGCTTGAGGTTTTGATGAGATGTTTGATTGTTTTCAGTTTGATATTTGTAAAGCAATTGCATATAATGATAGCCAATAAACATAGATTGCAAAACAAATGGAGAACACACAACAACCTCTTATTCCTCTTCAATAGAAATGAAATGACAATGGAAATCAGACCTGATATAGTTCTGATTTTATTGCTACAGCAAGGTATATCTTCCTACCTTCAACTTATCATTGATTTCCAATGGAAATACAAACATACTTGGATCATAGGCTACAATATTGAACACTTTGACCAATGGGATGTAAGCTGAAAATGTACTAGTGTAGGTGGTGTCTTCAGATCAGCAAGAAAGGATCTGGAAATCCTTCAAATAAATCTACAATAATAATAATGCCTTCAAACCCTAAAGGCTCTTGAGCTGAAACAATGATTTCTCCTTCTACTTCATCAAACCCTAGCGTCCATATGCAGAAATAAATATATAAATTATTTCCCAGCTTCAACAAGTCTGAAACCCTCAACAAATGCCTCCAAAAATCCTCCACACAAGTTGCCCTTATGCAAAAATTATTTATAAAATATTAGGGATTCAAAATCTGCAAAATATCCCCAAAATAGTCATAAACCCTAGCGGCCAACTCCATAAATTTTCTCCAGCATTGTTAAACCCTAGCCATCCAATATACAATAAAGATATGACCATTCAATGTCCAAATCTGCAAAAATAAGTCTTCAGTCTGCAAATAAACTTCAAACCCTAGCTGTTTGAAGCACCAAAAAGGTAGTAAAACCTGCAAATATGCCCAATGATGAATCCTTAATGAATCCACCTCTCAAGTAGAGTTGGGTTTTCGTACAACCTACAAATCTCCAAGGGTTTTCATCCTTAGAGTTAGCTGCAACTGAATCCTTAGCTGAAGATAGAGAAAAATCAAGTTTATCAAATCCACAATATATGCCCAAATGACCAACTCTCATCTCCTTTTAAAGAAACCCTTGATCTTCTAGAAAGATCCAAAATCACCTCCATAAAGCTTCTAGAAGAATATTTTAATATTTCCTAAGGCGACTTTATAATATTATTTTATTTTTCACTTAAGTCACTTTAAAAATATTTAATAAAGGGACTTTATAGTATTTTATTCTTTATTTAAGTCACTTTAATTAAATTAATCAAAATAAAGTTACCTTTATGATTTAACTTTTTTAGATAATTTTATAAATAATTAATTTAATATTATTCCCTTATAACTCCTAATTTAGCCTATGGGAATAAAATAGGCTAGGTATCTCCACAAGATGATCACTCGAAAAATGGGGACATTACAGGTGCAGACCACAAAGGCAAAGAGTAAGAGATGGGAAGGGACTAAAAAAACACATAAAAGACAGATTTATAGAGATATATACAAGACAAAAAAACAAGGACAAAGGAAATAAAGTCCAAAAACTTAAAACAAAGCTTTAAAAATTGCAGCCAATAACATTTGTGCACAAGTGAGGACTGAAATTGTACAATGTGCAAGTGATACCGGTATCATGTTGTAGGTTAGGCCTTGCAAGGACACTCTATGGTACATAGCCATAGACAAACTACAAAATATCTCCTTCCTTTGTCAAACACCTCTTTTATAAAGTAGCTAATCATCCTCAAATTGATAATGTATCTTTTCTTCATCTGCAACATAACATATCTCTTATACCCATACATGAATAAACCACCAAGGCATAGGGAATAGAAATCAAACTATCCATGGGAGTCAATGAAGCAATCCACCCATAAGAAGCATGAGCAAGATGCATGCTCTTCCACATTGTCGCATGTGTTTTGAACATTCATGGTGTGGGGTGCAAATTTTGAACATCAAAGTCTGCAACCCAATTGAAGTGTTAGGTTCTCAAACTGCTCTCCCAAATCCTAGAGCTTTAGGTCTTAAAATCGCTCTCTCAAATCCTAGAGCTTTTCTCCACCTTTGAGGCCATAGGTTTGTCTTCAAGAAGGTAAATAAAGGCTTATCAATAGATCCAATATGGTTAAAGGCTAACTATTAAAGTGGATAATCTTTCCTACTTTTTGAGCTTATCTTATACTTAGGAGAGTGTTCCTAGAGGTCTCCTTAATAGGTTTTTTTACCTCAATTAAAATGTAACAATGAATGTGTAATGAACCCAATTGGCTCTTCTTTGTCTCTGATGATAGAATGAAATTGTTTTTGTGTTTTTTTTATTGTTTTGATGTTTTTTATGCAATAAATAAAGAAGTGCGCCAAGCATAAAATTGACATAAAACTGAAATACAAGCAATTCAAGAACAATTGCAATACTATTGTAGATCTGGAAATTGGTACAAACAAATTGCATACAATAGACATACCCGGATATCCTCAGAATAATTAAATAAAGAAGTTTTGTACATGCCAGGCAGGAAATGCTAAAACTGATGAAATGCAATGCCTAGGCTCTAGATCTGCTTTCTCCCACGCAGAAACTGTACCCAAGGCCCTGGAAGATCAAGGCGTCCAATAAGGAGACAAGAAAGGAGCCAAAGGAGAGGCGTTTTAGCCTCTTGCTTCAAACGCCCTTGCCAAAAATACACGCCTCCCAATGAAAAGTACGACCTCTAAAGAATGTTGCAGATTCTTTATTGAAAACAAGAAAACTGATGAAGATGGTGTCCCAGATGATAAAGCCCTCTCCCTTATTGTAAACAGGTAAAAACTGAATAGAAACTCAAATGTAAGCACAAATGAACTCATTGTATGAAGCTCCCTCAGTAGAAACCATTCAACTGGTATTTCACAGTCTCACAATCACAGAACATTGAAGAATTATCGCTCTCCAATAAAGAAAATCTTGAAACCCTTGTCCTCAGACAAAAACCATAGAGAAAATCCAAAGATGCAATGTCACATAATCAATATGAGGTCAATTTGCATATTTCCCTTATATCTCCAAAAAGCACGACTTCCAAGAAAAGTACGACTTTTGTCATTTAAATACATTTAAAATGTAGTTAAGTCATTTTCAATAGTTGTTTTAAATACCTTGGGCGCACTTTTTGACTTAAGTGATTTATTTATCACTTTATAATATATTTAAGTGGCGTTTACTTTTTATAAAGTCAATTTGACTTTATAATAAACCAATAAGTTAAATAAATAACTTAACCACAAAATATTGATAACTCCCTCCAAACTCAGTATTTTTCCGCGCCGTCAGAAGTTAGCGAACATTGAACTACAAACACCTGCACTAAATCCAATACTAAAGTGAAGGAGTGGGAATGACAATACCCACCAAAAACGGCCACTAACCCCCTAACCAAATCCTGTCAGCCTACGAGGGTCCAAGAAATAGACTAACCATCATAAAACAAGATCACGCTAAAAAGGGGGACATTACAATCCGCCCTCCCTGAAATTGCTTGTCCTCAAGCAATCTCAACAACGACGAATACACCACTCCACCAGGATCCCAAGAGAAGTGTTGTGTAATGTCTCTCATGCCATCAACCAACTCCTGTAACACCAACATTTGAACAATTAACGAATCATGCTGAACCATATCAACTCCAACATCAGGTGTCGCAAGAGTGAAAGCCTCAAGAAGAAGCAACTCAGAAAGTTGATCAAGTTTGCTTCCCATGTTTGTGCAATGTAAGCTGTCATACAAATTGTCTAGTACGTGCGCAACTGAATGGTGCATCCAAAACAAATCATGTACATGAAGATCGAAAGTGAAACTGTGAACGCTCCTTACCATGTACACACTATGAAACTCCTCAACGAGCCCTGTTTGAAATCCTGATGCATTGTAAGAATCCTAGATACTACAATCAACGTTCACCCCTAAATAAGGGTCAAGAGTAGAATCAACATCTACCTCAAAGAGCGGATTATCACAAGGCACTGTAGCATCCGCCTCAAAAAGAGGATTGTTCACAAACTGAACCTCATATCTGTGCTGATCCCAATCAAACACCTCTTTCCCCCTGGAGCAAGAAGCAAAATCATACTCCTCTAGAAACATCTCATGCTCCTCCTCTAAAATCTCTTGCTCTATCTTCCCATTTTCCTCACTAACGAGAGTGATAGAACGGAAACTCCCATCTGCAGTATCAGTTTGCTGGTCTGATAAATCAGTCATGTCATCACCCTCATAAAACCACTCCATTTGTCTATTTTGACCCTTAGGCTTAAAAGGAAAATCATGGTTTCGATCATAAGGACCCTTGCAATAGCAACACAGCTTCCTCCTACACAAATCATTAATTGTTTCCCTATCCAAAGGGGCTGCAAATTTCTTCTTTTCATCAATATTTTTTGAATTCTTTAAATCTGATTTGTTGTCATTATAGGATGAAGATGGTTTCGACTCAAACTTACTATGTGAAGTTGTAAGTTCCATGCTACGAGCTTTCCTCATAGCTTCTTTCAAGGTAGGTGGATCAAATGCCCTGATCCAACCTTTCATAGGCTCAAATAGTCCTTCTATGAATAGTATAACCAATCTCCTCTCTAATATTCTGGTTACCATGACTGAGAGCTTCTGAAATTCACCAATATAGGACTCTAAATTGCCCATATGTTTCAGCTAAGCGAGATCTCTAAAGTATAACTCTAGATCTCGTTTGTCAAATCTCTCAACCAACCTATCTGTGAATTCCTGATAAGTAGTGATCCGGTCATGCTGTAATGTAACCATGCCATGGTGCCACCAATCATGGGCTACGCCATCCAAGTGTAGAGCTGCAAACCTTATGGCATCTTTTTTTGCCATTGGACGTAATGTCAAGAAGGTATCTAGTTTACTCACCCAAGCTCGAGCTATGACTCTGTCACTACCATCAAAGTTGGTCAAAGCGAGTTTATTTGTTGCTTGTCTTAGATCATGGTTCCTGTTTCTAGGCCTCCTTTCTGTTATGTTCTTGCCATGCTCTCTCTTCTGGCTCATAAATCTATCAAAGTTAAGGTGATCCTTAACTCTCTGTGGTAGTGCCTCCCACTCATCGTGTAATGTCATCACATTATTTGTAAAGGCCACGTCACCTTCCTCCTCCTCCTCGTTTCCCTCTTCGGGTTCATTTCTCTCGAACGTAGGGCGAGTAGGCCTGTCATAGGTGCGTGTTGGAGTAACTGTCCTCCATGGGGTTCCATGTACACTACCTTCCTGTTCATGATCCTGATTCGGCCTTTTGTGAACAGTCAAATGTTGTAGGGAGGTGCTAAGCTGCTGAAGTACATTCACCACCTGTTCCTGTCCAGCTACTAGCCCTCTCAGTATGTCTCTCACTTCTTTGTCTTCATTCTCAACACGGTTTTGAGGTTGTTCAAACTCATCTCTGTTACCCATGTTTTCAAATGGTATATCTTCGAATTGATTATCAAATGGAAACTCCTCAAATGGATTTATCTGAATACCAGGTCTCCTGCGTGAGTAATACCTATTATATCTACCTTGATGAGGCTGCATATGTATATATAACCCTCCAGGCTGGCAAGATTATAGCTCTGATACCACTGTGAAGAGCCCAACTTGCAGCCCCTTTGGATAGGGAAACAATTAATGATTTGTGTAGGAGGAAGCTGTGTTTCTATTGCAAGGGTCTTTATGATCAAAACCATGATTATCCTCTTAAGCCTAAGGGTCAAAATAGACAAATGGAGTGGTTTTATGAGGGTGATGACATTTTCTGATTTCTTTAAATTTGATTTGCTGTCATTATAGGATTAAGATGGTTTTGACTCGAAATTACTATGTGAAGTTGTAAGTTCCATGCTACGAGCTTTCCTCATAGCTTCTTGCAAGGTAGGTGGATCGAATGCCTTGATCCAACCTTTCATAGGCTCAAATAGTCCCTCTATGAATAGTATAACCAATCTCCTCTCTGATATTCCGGTTACCATGACCGAGAGCTTCTGAAACTCACCAATATAGGACTCTAAACTGCCCATCTGTTTCAGCTGAGCGAGATCTTTGTAGTATAACTCTAGATCTCATTTGTCAAATCTCTCAACCATGATACCCAAGATCTCATCAAGATGTCTCAAATGCTCCTCCCAAGTTTGGCTGTAAATGAGCAAGTCATCAAAGAACACCAACAAGAATTTATGCAACTGCTTATTGAATATGTGATTCATGCAAGACCGAAATGTGGTAGGTGCGTTTGTCAAACCAAATGGCATGACCAAGAATTCATAGTGCCCATAGTGACAACGAAACGTTGTTTTGCGTATGTTTTGCTCTCTGACTCTTATCTGATGGTACCCTAAACGAAGATCAATCTTTGAAAAATACACTGCCCCATGAAGTTAATCCAACAACTCATCTATCCTGGGTATGGGGTACCTATTCTTAATGGTTTTCTTATTAAGAGCCCGGTAGTCAATGCACATCCGCATGGTTCCATCCTTCTTCACCAAGACCACAGAAGAAGCGAATGGAATGGAGCTTGGTCTAATGTGTCCCATTTCAAGCAATTCTTTGATTGCTTTCTCGATCTCATCCTTGAATTTCTTAGGGTGATGATAGGGGGTAGTGAGCACTGGCTTGGCCCCCTCCTCCAACTCAATGGTATGCTCAAAACCACGAGCGGGTGGTCTCCCTGGAGGTATCTCTCCAAAAACCCTATCATGTTTACCCAATAGCTCCTCAATGTTAACATGATATGGCTTCCCTAAATCTGAAGACTCCTTGGTGGTGATCAAACACTTTGCTGCCCAAGCTATGTCATCATGTTGAAAAATGCTCTCCATGCGTCTAGCAAACACAACCTTGGCTGATCCATTAGCCATGCCTCTAAGCACTACTCGTTGCCCCTCTACTGTCCTAAACTTAAGTTCCATGGTTTGAAAGTTCTGTGAATATTTCCCTAACGAGTGTAACCACTGAACTCCAAGTATAGCATGAGTGTCACCTAAATCCACCACATAGAAGTCATTTGTGGCTGTGTAATTGCCCAAGGTAATAGGCAACTGTGGGACCCTCTAAGTGCATCTCAATTTATAACCATTTGCCACCATCACATTAAATCCTTCAAAGTCCTCTACGGGTAGTGTATGTTTCTCAACTAGGGCTGCATCAATAAAGTTGTGGGTGGCCCCACTATCAATCAACACTGCTATGCGATGTCCCTGTAAAACTCCTCTAACTCTAAAAGAGTTGAATCTAGGAGTGCCTGATAAAGTAGCTATGGTACCACTCTTACCCTCTCCCTGAGGTTGACCCTCATTTGAACTGTTGTCGTCATTATCTTGAGAAGGCTCGTCATCACTGCTCTCATCCTTAGACACAACCTCAATAAGGTGAGCCTTGCCTTTCCCTAGGCAACGGTGACCTGGCTCCCAGCATTCCTTGCAATGGTAACAAATTCCCTTAATTCTACATTCCTTGCGATACTCCTCATCTGGATCACTTTTCTTGTTTCCCTTCTTCTGTAAAGACTTCTTGCTCTTGTTTTTCTGAGGAATGAAAGGTTTAGAAGGGGTTTTGTTGTCAAGTGTGGAGAACTCCATGTCTCTAGCTCTAGTGATCGCATCCTGTAGGAAATCGGTTTTGAAAGCCTTGATCCAACTACGAAGGGATTCTAATAGACCCTCAATGAAGAGCATAACCAACTGCTGCTCCGAAATATCTGTCACCATGCCCGCCAACCGCTGAAATTCTGAAATATAAGCATCTACTGAGCCACTTTGCTTAAGTTGTGCTAACTCCCTGAAATGAAGTTCAGGATCCTTCTGATCAAATCTATCTATCAGTTTTTGTGTGAACTCCAAATAGGATGTGATATTAGCATGTCCCAATGTGACAAAACCATGGTACCACCATTCATGTGCTTCACCATCCAAATGTAGAGTAGCATACTTAATGGCTTCAGACTCCAGCATAGGATTAAGCTCTAGGTAAGTGTCCAACTTCTGGACCCAAGCTCTAGCTGTACATTTACCAGACCCATCAAAGGAAGGGATTTTAAGTTTCCCAACCTTTCATTGCAACTCCTGATTTTGCTGCCCTTTGTTATTGTTTCTTGGCCTATTCCTATATTTGATGGTGCAAAAATCTCCTAATGACATTGCTGCATGAAATTCATCCCCTAGAGTTTGGTATTCCTTGAAATATTCTGTGAAACCTTCTTCTTGAGCTCGCTGCCCCTCAGTTGCAGCAACATGTTCCCCCAAGAATTGAGGCATAAGAGGCCTTGGTGTCACCTTGCTAGCTGCCCTAGCATTGCTCTAAGATGTATCATTATTATCCTGACCACCATTATGACCATTTTGGCCATTATTGCCATTATTTCCATTGTTGTTGTTTCTACCACCCACAAGTTGTTGAACAAGTTGCACTATTTGTTGTGCTATTTCATGTTGACCTCTAGCTAGGTCATTCAAGATATGTTGGTTGCTGACCTTAGGTATTTCTTCTCTATCCCCCATGAATTCATATGGTCCCAACCCTCTTCTCAATCTCCTATAATGGATGTCATGTGGGTTGATATCTGGGGTGTCCTCGTTCATAACCCAGTTCTAACACAGGCTGGCAGGACTGCTGGCTCTGATACCATTGTAAAATACCCTCCTGGATATGCCCCAATTTTTCCAATTCCAAACTAGTGAAATGAACCACACTTATGTCGATGTTTCCATGAGGTCAAACAAGTGTTAAATTGTATGTAAATCTACCACTTTAGTTTTTTACACAACTCAAGAACAATGAAGCATAATCTGATTATATCAAATCTGAAGCATTACATATAGACATAACTAAGGTTGAATGTGACCCAAAATATTATTTCAGACCTCTACTTCAAACTTATCATGAATTACACACAACTGAATGTAAAGGTATGACTTAGATTTAAATAACAGAGCAGAAACTCTCTTTTCAGACTGAGACACACTTACAACATCAAATGACTTCATGCCAACTGACCATGTAATAATGATTAGCATATATAAGAAGAGTTGAGAATGCAAAATAGGTTGCAGCAACCATTTCTATTCATCATAGTCCCACATACTATAAATTGATAAACAAATAACACTCAGAATCAATATGGAAGCTATTATAGTGCTAAAGGAAAGCACATTTCTGATTTTTCAATGGCTACAACTCATTTATAACAGCTTATACTCTTAATATATGTTGTACCCAAAATTAAAATTTTTGTTACACTTAGACATTTTGAAGAAATGAGTAAAAGTCTCGTTAAATCAATCAAAAAAGTCAAAATTTGGGTGTGCATGTCTTGCATGAGGGGTTAAAACGCAAAATTTTGAAAATCTGATAATCTGGGTCTGCTAAGAACGACCTAATCTACAAAACCCAGATCTCAATTTTTCATCCCTACTTTTTAGGAAAACTGCTATTTTTAGAAATTTTCTAAAAATAGTAACATTTTTTGGGTTTCTTTGGAAACGGATACTGGCAAAACTTTCTAAAAATAGAAAGTTGGTCCGATAAGGTTCAAACTGATTTTGATTTGCTCAAAATACGTCCATATCATGCTGGTGCAGTCAGAATCTCAAAATAATCAGTTTTGCCCTACTGGGTCTATTCTGTTTTTTCAGAAGCATAACAGGAGCTCAAAGGTCATTAATGGAGGTCAGTCAGCTGCCAGGTGTCAGATTCAACACTCAAGGCATTCAACAGAAGACAAGTTGGTGAGCAAGCACGAAGAACGGAGAAGAAAGTGAAAAAATGTGAAAATTTTCTAACACTGGTTGACTTGGGCGCCCCAGGAGAGAATAGGCGCCCATCTTTTTAGGGCACTAAAAGTTGAAATTAGGGTTTACGCTTCCTATCAAAGTTGCTCAGTTCTCTATCAGCTCCGCAACGAATCCAACAGTGCAATCATTAGATTATCCAGTCATCCGGGATTCAAGGCTGAACAGAGAAGATTCACACAAAAGTCAGAATGAAGAATATGAAAATTATCAAAATTTGACTAAGTGTGGAAACTTTGGGTGCCCTTGGTGAAGAAGGGCGCCCAGCTTTTTGAAGCACCTAACTCAGCAGTTAGGGTTTAAGAATATGCTCGATCTCTTTAGTATTCAACCAGCTTCGACACGCCTGTCTCCGCCAGATCATCCGACTGTTCAATCTCCAGCAAATTTAGATCAAAGAGGAATATATCAAATGAAGGTTTTAAACTCTAAAGAAAGTCAAATAAAAAAATGGCCAAGTCTGGAAGGTTTGGGCGCCCCAGGGGAGAAGAGGCGCCCAAGATTTCAAGGGGTAAAATAGATGAATCTGGAGAAGTAGCTCTAACATGATTTCTTCACAGTTGATCCAGCTCTCCAACGAAATATTCAGCACGTCAATCAGAGTTTGCAGTTGCCAGATACTGGAAGCTGAACATAGGGTGAAACAAGAGTGAAATTTCAGAATTCAGAAGCAAACAAGAAAAAGTGAAAAATAATCCAACTCTGGTGAGTTTGGGTGCCCCCAGCCAAGAAGGGCGCCCAAGCTTTTGAAGCTCCAAAACTCATTGTTTGACAAAGTAACTCCCAGAAGACCCTTGACAATATCTTCTCAGCTTCACAACGAACATAACCGTCAGTCAATCCGATGCCCGGTTCACCAGATTCGACAAGATCATCTGTGGAAGAGAAATTAATGAAGAAATTGAAGATCAAGAAAATGGCTAACTCTGGACAAATGGGCGCCCCTGGAAGAGAAAGGCTCCCATGAATTTGAAGGTCGAAATGAAGTTTTTAGTCAGAGACGCCTCCAGAACAATCTTCTCAGAATCAGTTAGGCTCCGCGATGAATCCTTTAGCTCGCTCATCAGATTAGTTTGCAAGCCGGAAATTGAGATCAAAGTAGGGGGTCAAAGTTGTGAGAAGTTGAAAATATAAAAAAAAATGGCTAACAATGCTTGAAGTGGGCGCCCCTAGCCAAGAAGGGCACCCAATTTCTCATGCCTTAGAGAAATTTGCAAAATTTTCAAGAAATTTCAAAATTACAAGGAGATGAGGATGTCCAAGTTCAATGAACAAATATTTTTAGGGTTTTGAGGATGAAAGCAAAAGAAAGCAAACCTATTTCAAAACCCTAAGTCTATTTAACACCTTTCTTTCATATAATTTTCATTATTTTTGCAGGTAGCATTCAAAGGAGAAAGTTGGAGCAGTAAGTTTGAAGAAATTTTTCAAGATTCAAGAGCTTAGTTTGCTGGTTATTCATCAAATTTTTCAGATTAGCAAGCATAAACCCTTTCTTTTTCAAGCTTTTTCATCCAGAAGATCAAATTTTTCAAAGAGAAGGCCAAGGTTTTCAAATTTTCAGCCATCTGGGTCTTTTCACCTCATTCTTCTGAAGAAAGTTTCAAGAACTTCATCAAGTTGCAGCAACTGCTTTTTATTTGCATGTCAGTGAAATCCTCAGTGCATTCTGTTTTCAATCATCTAGGTCCTCTCTGTAGAAACCCCTATTCTCACTGTTTCTGAAACTGCTTATTTTTTTGCTTGTTTTGATTGTTTTGGTTTTTTTGTGTTTTTTTTGCATAAACAGATGAAGTGCGATTTTGAAAGAAATTGCTTATAAAAATTAAATAAAATATTACAAGTCTAGAAATGACTGAATGCACTCAATATATTGATGCCAGAATGTTTAATGATCTCCTAGACTGAATACAACTAAGATTTGATAACATGCAAATTGAAAAGCAACAACATTCAAAACCTGGTTTGCTGATTGCAGCCGCCAGAAATAATGAAGAAATGGCACGGCTACCAATAAAATCACTTTCTCCCTCTAACAGATGATTGCCAACGAACCCAGAGGTATATGCGCCCCATTTGATGAAGTCACAAAGCAAAAAGTGAAGGCGTTTTGCCCTAGAGGAAAAGTACGGCCTGTACTTGAAGGTACGGCCCTAGCAGTAGCAAAGTACGGCCCCAGCAGCAGAAAAAAGAAATCTGTACAGCCTTGGTAAAGATGCCAGATGTGAAGCAAAGTTAGGCGCCCCAGAATAACTCACTGTCTGATGATTTCCGGATCCAAAACTTGAAGATATAATCTCTGAATAAGTTCTGTGATAACCTCTGAATGAAGCTACCTCTCTGATAAGCAATAAATCAGCTGATATTTCACAGCCTCTGAACTGCAACACTGAAGATGGCTCGTTCTCCAATGCAAGATAGATAACTGAAACCCTTGGCTCCGTTCTCTGGAAGAATAATTGATCAAAGTCGATTTTCATAACATAAAAAAAACTGTTTCTTCACAATGAAAATCCTTATATTCTCAAGAAGGTCAACTTTGCTCAAAAAAAGCATCATTTAAATAAAGTTCAAATTCCTCTTTTAATAATTCCATAGTTGGATGCCTCTTTTTAATTAAAAAGATTAATTAAAAATGGTCCCCTTCTTAATGATGGTCGACCCCTTAAATTAATCACTTAAGTTATAATATTAAAAAAATATTATAACTTTATAATATAAGCTTCAAAATAATTAATATTTATTTTGACAGATAAATATTAATATCTTTCTCAAAATAAGTCCGATTAATGAACCGTCTGAAGCCGGAGGATAAGTGATTGGAACTGCATACGAACAGACCATACTGCTAAAAATAGCAGGGGTGCTCTGCTGAGTGACTTCACTTACTAAAAATAGTAAGTCAAGCAAATGATGTCCAAACGACCCCGAACGAAAGCCAAACTGGTAGATTCTGACAACTGAAGCCAAGCCAAGCTCCAACAAGACCCTCTATCCATCCTATCAGCCTACGAGGGTCACATAATAGGCTAATCTTAAGCACTGAGAGATGTCAACTGGAAGGGGACATTACAGTCCGCCCCTCCTGAAATTGCTTGTCCTCAAGCAATCTCAACTCCGGATGCTACAAAATCTCCTCACTCTCCCACGTAGCATCCTCCACTGGTAAATCTCTCCATTTCACCAAATATTCCCTGATAGTCCTCCTACGCAACTGTCTCTCTCTGTACTCCAGGATCAACTCAGGAACTAAGATCAACTTTCCCTCATCATCTAAGGGAGGTAATACTACTGAAGGTACCACACAATGTCCTAACGCCTTCTTGAGACGTGACAGATGAAAAACATTGTGGACCTTACTATCCACCGGAAGCTCTAGCTCATAAGCCACCTCTCCAACACGCCTCAGAATCCTGAAAGGACCATAATACCGCGGCTTAAGCTTCTCTGAACCACTCTTCCTAAGAGTAGACTGACGGTAGGGCTGCAGCATGAGATATACCATGTCTCCCACCTCAAAAGATCTCTCTGTCCTCTTCTGATCTGCGTACTGCTTCTGCTGATTCTGTGCCTTAGCAATATTTTCCTTGAGAGCCCTCATAGTGTCCTGACTCTCCTGCAATAATCTCCAGCACTCGGCACTCTACTGTCACTCAATAGCAAATCCAGAAAATTAGGCGCCTCATAACCATACAATGCCATGAAGGGGGACATCTGAATGGTCATGTGAAAAGTAGTATTGTAGCAATACTCGCACAAATATATCCACTTGACCCACGCCTTTTGCTGCCCTGCAATGTAATTCCTGAGGTAGCCTTCCACCCATTTGTTCACTTTTTTCTGACCATCATCTGCGGCTGGTAACTGGTGCTCTCGTAAAGCTCGTCAAATTCTGAACACACTTCCCAGAAGTGCGAGGAACCGACTATCCCTGTCGCTCACTATATGCCCAGGCATGTAATCTGAAAACCTCACAGAAGAAGACCTCTGCTACCTGTGTAGCCGTAAGTGGTGGTGTGAAAGAAGTGGGCATACTTCGTCAGCCGACCCACAACTACATATATGCAATCACGTCCCTGGGCTTTGGGCAAACCAGTAATAAAATCCATCGACAGGCATTCCCACTTCCTATCAGGAATCGGAAGTGGCTACAACAATCCTGCCGGATACGTGTTCTCCTGCTTGTTCTGCTGACAAACAGGGCACTCACGCACATACTGAAGAACATCTGCCTTAAGACCCTTCCATGTAAACCTTTCCTGAATCTGTTTGTATGTTTTGAAATACCCGGGATGCCCTGCTGTGGGTACATCATGAAAGGCTCGCATAATGGTGTTCTTCATCTCAGATCCCGGGATCAAGAAAATCCTGTTCTTGTAAATGATCAAGTCATTCACAAGTGTGTACCTGGTGTCCACCATCAATCCCTCAACAATACCAGATGCCCAAGTATCCTTGGCATACTCTGCCACAATCAAATGCCTCTAGTCCTCTGCAATGTGTACCATAGAACTCAGATAAGGCTGGCGTGAGAGCATCCGCCACAACATTCTGGGTACCTTTGATGTAGGTGATATCAAAGTCATATGCCTGTAACTTACTCACCCACTTCTGTTGACGGTCATTTAAATCTCGCTGCCCCAGGAAATACCTCAAGCTATTGTGATAAGTTTTAATACAAAACTTACTGCCCACGAGATACTGCCTGAATTTGGCCAAGGCATGCATTATGGCCAACATCTCCTTATCATAAATACTGTAAAGCCTCTCTGGTCCTCTGAGTTTTCTGCTCTCATAAACAATCGGGTGCTTGTCCTGCATAAGCACCGCTCTAATGCCCTCACCAGAAGCATCACACTGAAGCTCAAAAGGCTTCATAAAATCTGGCAGTGCTAACACTGGACACGTAGTCATCAGCTCCTTGAACCTCACAAAACACTCCTGTGCCTCAGGAGTCCAACAGAATGCACCCTTTTTCAACAAATCCGTCATAGGTGTTGCATGGCGTGAATAACCATTCACAAATCTGCGATAGAAACCACATAACCCAAGGAATCCTCGCAGCTGTGTAAGGTTCGCTGGAGTAGGCCAGTCTACGATAGCACGGATCTTCTCAGGATCCATCCGCACTCCCTCTGCACTGATGATATGGCCTAAGTATAACAACTCATTCATCCCTAAATCACACTTGGACTCCTTGGCGTACAAGGACTCCTTCTCCAAAATGCTGAGTACTGTATCCAAATGAGCCAAATGCTCCTGCCAAGTCCTGCTATAAATTAGAATATCATCGAAGAAGACAAGTACATATCTCCTCAGATGTGAGTGGAAGACCCTGTTCATGGTGGACTGGAATGTCGCTGGAGCATTGGCTAGCCCAAATGGCATCACCACAAACTCGAAGTGTCCACAATGACAACGGAATGCAGTCTTCTCAGCATCCTGCTCACGGACTCTAATCTGGTGATATCCCGATCTCAAGTCTATCTTTGTGAAATAACAGGCACCATGGAGCTCATCAATAAGCTCATCTATATGAGGTATGGGGTACCTGTTTTTGATGGTCCTCTTATTCAGGACTCTGTAATCGATGCACATACGAAGTATACCATCTTTCTTCTTCACTAGGACAACTGAAGAAGCAAATGGTGATTTACATGTCGAATGTGACCCATAGCAAGCAGCTCCTTGATAGTCTTCTCTATCTCATCCTTAAGCCGCTTAGGATGCTTGTAAGGAGTAATCATGACGGGCTTAGCGCCCTCCTCAAGCTCTATGATATGCTCAATACCCCTGTCTGGAGGTCTCCCTGGTGGAATATCACTGAAAACCTTCTCATGCTTAACTCTCAACTGCTGAATGTCAGGATGATACTCAGCCTTATGCTGTCCTTCCTGTATAGTTGTCAAAGTGCACTCGACAGCCCACTCAACCATGTCATGTCGCATAAGTCTCTCCATCCGTCGGAAGGAAATAGTCCTGACATTACTGTCCTGAATGGCCTTCAGGATATGAGTCTTCCCATCCACATCAAACCGAATCTCCATGTCTTTGAGACGAAGTGTGACTTCCTCAAGGGAATGAAGCCACTTCATGCCCAAAACTAAGTCAATGTCTCCCATATACACTACGTAATAATCAGCCTTGAATTCATAATTATTCAAGCGCAAGGGAAGATCTTTAATCATACGGTCACATATGAGAGTGTAACCATCAGCCACCTTAACCCGAATGCCCTCAAACCCCTCGGTTATGAGTCCACGCTTCTCCACAAATCTAGCGTCAATAAAATTGTGAGTGGCTCCTGTATCTAGAAGGGTGATAACCTTTTGACCCGCCAAAACTCCACGAAGTCTAAAAGATCCCTCCTGCTGAATGCTAGACAATCATGCCTCCTGGATTTGGAGCTCTGACTCTGCCTCTTCCTTAGGCTTTGAAGCCTCTGATTCTGACTCCTCGGAACTCTCCTGCTGTTCGGAATTCTCAGATTCCGAATCCTCATAATAGGCCCACATAACTCTATTGGCCTTACCCTTAGGCCGCAAAGGACAATCGTGGTTAGCGTTATAGGGACCCTTGCAATAGAAGCAAAGCTTCTTCTTGCGCAAATCATTAAGAGTCTCACGATCCAAGGGTGTTGCTGATTTTCCCTTTGAGTCACTCTTAAAATCAGATTTCTCCTTATTTTTATTGAATCCCTTATTGTCCCTAAATGAAGAAGTATTTTTGGAGTTGAATTTGCTAGATGGTGCTGCAAATTCCATACTGCGTGCCTTCTTCATAGCTTCCTGTAACGACGAAGGATCAAATGCTTTAATCCAACCTCTCAATGGTTCCAACAGTCCCTCCATGAAAAGCACAATTAGACACCTCTCTGATATATTGGGAACCATCACTGACAATCTCTGGAAGTCTCCTATGTAGGACTCCAAACTACCAACCTGTCGCAACTGGGCCAAATCTCTGAAATAAGACTCAGGATCCTTCTTGTCAAATCATTCCACCAACCTATCTACGAACTCCTGGTAAGTGGTGATACGATCATGCTGAAGTGTCACCATCCCGTGATGCCACCAGTCATAAGCAGCTCCCTCAAGATGTAAAGTAGCATATCTAATAGCATCCTCCTCAGCCATAGGACGCAATGTGAGGAAAGTATCCAGCTTACTGATCCAGGCCTGGGTTGTAACCTTGCCACTACCGTCAAACATAGCTAGAGTGAGTCTGTTTGTAGCATGCTTCAGATCATTATTATTATATCTAGGCCTCCAATCCTGTCGATTCCTGTGATGTTCTCTCCTCTGTGTGATAAATCTATCAAAGGTAATCCTCTCTCTGACCTCCGGTGTTAGTAACTCCCACTCATTGTTCGCTGCCATAAGTGTGTCAACGAACATTCCCTCAAGCTCCTCACTTGCAATAGCCTCATCAGGCTCCTGTCTTACAAAAGTAGGCCTGGTTGGCCTGTCTGTTGTCCGTGAAACAGTCCTAGGTGCTCTCCGTGAGCCTGCATCACTCCTGTTCTCGTCACGATGAGGTGACGGTCTCCTAGGCATACCTATCCTTTGTATCGCCATTGTCAACTGCTGTAGTATATCAGTTACCTGTTGTTGACCTGTCCGTAAATCTCTAAGAGTATGTAGGACCTCTGCATCATCATTATCCCTAGGGTTTTGAGGAATCTCTGTTCTGTCAGCCATGGTACCTGGCTGCATGTTCAATCCCTGTTCCCTGTCAATCAAAGCTCTCTTGCGAGTATAATATCTGTGAGGCCTAACCTCCTGTGACTGCATATGAATCCCAAACCCTCAGGCTGGCAGGAAATCGCTCTGATACCACTGTAGAAACCCTTATTCTCACTGTTTCTTAAACTGCTTATTTTTTTGCTTGTTTTGATTGTTTTGGTTTTTTTGTTTTTTTTTGCATAAACAAATGAAGTGCGATTTTGAAAGAAATTGCTTATAAAAATTAAATAAAATATTACAAGTCTAGAAATGACTGAATCCACTCAATATATTGATGCCAGAATGTTTAATGATCTCCTAGGCTGAATACAACTAAGATCTGATAACATGCAAATTGAAAAGCAACAACATTCAAAACCTGGTTTGCTGATTGCAGCCGCCAGAAATAATGAAGAAATGGCACGGCTACCAATAAAATCACTTTCTCCCTCTGACAGATGATTGCCAACGAACCCAGAGGTATATGCGCCCCATTTGATGAAGTCACAAAGTAAAAAGTGAAGGCGTTTTTCCCTAGAGGAAAAGTACGGCTTGTACTTGAAGGTACGGCCCTAGCAGCAGCAAAGTACGGCCCCAGCAGCAGCAAAAAGAAATCCGTACAGCCTTGGTAAAGATGCCAGATGTGAAGCAAAGTTAGGCGCCCCAGAATAACTCACTGTCTGATGATTTCCGGATCCAAAACCTGAAGATATAATCTCTGAATAAGTTCTGTGATAACCTCTGAATGAAGCTACCTCTCTGATAAGCAATAAATCAGCTGATATTTCACAGCCTCTGAACTGCAACACTGAAGATGGCTCGTTCTCCAATGCAAGATAGATAACTGAAACCCTTGGCTCCGTTCTCTGGAAGAATAATTGATCAAAGTCGATTTTCATAACATAAAAAAAACTGTTTCTTCACAATGAAAATCCTTATATTCTCAAGAAGGTCGACTTTTCTCAAAAAAGCATCATTTAAATAAAGTTTGAATTCCTCTTTTAATAATTCCATAGTTGGACGCCTCTTTTTAATTAAAAATGGTCCCCTTCTTAATGATGGTCAACCCCTTAAATTAATCACTTAAGTTATAATATTAAAAAAATATTATAACTTTATAATATAAGCTTCAAAATAATTAATATTTATTTTGACAGATAAATATTAATATCTTCCTCAAAATAAGTCCGATTAACAAACTGTCTGAAGCCGGAGGATAAGTGATTGAAATTGCATATGACCAGACCATACTGCTAAAAATAGCAAGGGTGCTCCGCTGAGTGACTTCACTTACTAAAAATAGTAAGTCAAGCAAATGATGTCCAAACGACCCCGAACGAAAGCCAAATTGGTAGATTCTGACAACTGAAGCCAAGCCAAGCTCCAACAAAACCCTCTATCCATCCTATCAGCCTACAAGGGTCACATAATAGGCTAATCTTAAGCACTGAGAGATGTCAACTAGAAGGGGACATTACACTCTCAAATCAGTCTTCCGAAGAAAACCCATATCACAGTTTTTTTTAAGAAAATTCCAAATTCTAGGGTTGGCTGCTTTTTCGATCAGCCATCGGTATTTTTCAAATCTGATCATCTGGGTTTATTTCTAATCAAATTCTGAACAAAACCCAGGTGCCAGCTTTTTTCGTGAAAAATTGAAGAAATTATGGTTTGTTGCTTTTTCAGTATAAATTAAAAATTTTCAAAAACGGACAATCCGTGTTGTCTTGCAACGAAATTCTGAGCAAAACCCATATCTCAGAAATTTTTTCAAAAATTTGCCCGTTGGAGCAAGAAAATCAGCATTCTAAAAATAGTAAGTTGCTCAAAACTTGTTTGAACCTAAGCAAGTTTACAATCATTCTTCAAGGTTTCCGAAATGGAGTACACTCCCAATGTTTTCAAGACTGAATCAGCTCTCTATCATGATTACATCAAAATAGCTGAGACAAACTTGCATCATATCAAGCCGGTGTTTGATTTACACGCTTTGGAGAGCGCAGGCAACACCTCAATTAGGAACCTGGGACACTCTGGACTCCTTGCAGCAGCGTCTATTCCTATATTAGTTCAGAGTCTTGAGTTCGTAATTGCTTGAATCAAGCATTACAACCCGGCTACAAGGGAGATTCAATCAGTTGATGGCAGGTTGATTTGCAATTTAAAGCCTGATATGATCGAGAAGTGTTTTTCCATTCCCCCTTGGCCTGAAAGTGTTACTATCTCAAAGGGTGAATGTGAAAGAATATGGGAAATGCACATAGACAAATATAGTAAGAAGATTGCATAAAGGTGGATGAAGGAGAAGCATAAGACGCTGCCTAAGAACGTCGGGCGAGTAGAATTCAAAGATGAGATTGCTATCATTATCACCTTGCTCAATAGGGTAATTGGCTTAGAAGATGCCACCAAGTTTCAGCTTTGGATGTTTTACGCCATACACCACATCATGAAGAAGACCGAGTTCTATGATTGGCCCACCTTGATCGGTGACAGCCTACATCAACAGATAACAGAATACTTCCAATTTCATGAGTTCCATATGGTTTCTTACCTAGTCTACCTGGTGGCCTATCAGGGTCAATTCAGAGGGTTGAACACTGAGGGATCATTGAGCATACAGCATATATACAATTACTATCCCCAGTTGGAATTCACGAAGTCACTGCATCACTACAAGAGAGTGAACGAGGCCTTTTTGATGTACATAGTGTGGGACCTGGACAATGAATTGCACGTTCGTATCTCTTCAGTTGCTAGGGAAACGATGGCGGAGTGGGCAGATTGGTTCATACAATTTCCTTCTTTCACCTATCTCAGGGTCTATGGCTATTCAGGTGCCCCGCTCATGTTACCAAGGTATCCGTCGAACGAGGTCATCTTCATGGAGTTCTTAAGGTAGGCCCACGATGCCCACACATTCTTGAGGAATAGAAAGAAACCCTCCCTCCATTTTCCATTAGGGCTGGGAATCTATACATGCAGGACTGCTGCAGATGCTAAGACAATGGGAGATGAGTTAGACAAACTCAGCCTCAAGCCTTACAACGAGAGACGGTCATTTGATCCTCATGGTGTCTATGCTGGCCGATTTGAGAAGAACTATGCTCATATATCCGCTCTTGAAGATTTTTGGGCTAATTGTATAGATGAGTTCCAGGTGCGGAGGCATAGTTACAGTAGGCTCACTCTTCACCAAATGAAAGACTGTTTAAATGAAGATATAGAAGGGTTGTCAGATGATGACGAGGATGTGCTTCTCCCGATGTATGCTCAAAAGAGAATTGAAGATTAGCCCCTTCTTCAAGTCAACTAGGCTAATAAAGAATCCCTCTTAGTCGAAGACAGGACAAGACAGGTCCTTGAACATAGCAAGGTTTTCCTAATCCTTAAAAGAAAAAACTCCATTCCAGTAGCAGAGCCGCTAAAGACAATTCCCTCTTCTTCCAGAGCACAGTCAAAAGGGAAGGGAAAAAGTCAGTCTCAAGAAGGCGTCAAAGGTAGTAGATCAAATAAAAATGTAAGAAGGTTAGACTTCTCAGGCATAGTCATACAGGAGCAGCCTACAGTTGTAACAGAGGCTCCTCCTGACGAGCTCGTACCTCAGAAAGAAGCAGAGGAGCCACCTTTAACACACGTTTCTGTACCTTTGATAGAACCTTTACCGATTCACATCGACCTTGATATTGAAGATGATGAAGAAATTGCAATTATACCTCCTACGGAAGTTAGTAAAGATACTACCGTGTCTTGGCTTGAGAACTCCTTGGGAAGGGTGAGAAGAAGACCTTCATATCAGGTAAATTTTGATGATCTTGATAATATCTATCAGGAATCTCCTAAGAAGAAAGCAAAGAAGCAAGTTCACTTTACTAGGAATCCTGATAGCGAGATAGTCATGGAGACTGCATTACCCCCATAAGATAAAAACAAAGATGAGGTGAATATGGACGACTTCGTGATGGTCAGGGCTAATCTTGGTAGAAATACCAGACATGCGGATGTGAGTCTATTTAGAGTTGTGTCCGAAAACCTCCAGGAAAGAGTGCTCAAGGATGGAGAAGACAAGGCATCCCTCAAGGCTGAAAACCAGCAGCTCAGGCTTTATATTTCTAACCTTGTCCACGGTTCTTCACAGGCAACCCAGTTGCTGCCCCAGATTTTAGAGACACCAGCTGATCATCAACAGTTAAGACAGCTGGTCATTTGTTGGAAAGAAACTCAGGAGTGGATCGAGAGTTTCATTGTCAGAGGAAAGGAGATCTTGGCACGGATGTTCCAGTTGAGAGAAAACGCTCATGAGCTATGCCAAGGTATCCAAGGGTTTGAACAAACACTCGCTGAAGTAAGACCAAGGCATGAGATCATTATTGCTGATTTAGATACAACCTATGGTTCAACAGTTTCAAAAGAACACAAGAGGAAGATCCTTGCTTGGAGAGAGTGTCATGTTTTCAAAGTTAAAACCTATGAGAGGATATCCGAAGAATTAATTGCCTACAGACAAAGGGTGATTGAAGCTCTTCTTTTCATCAGTGAGTTTGTCACAGAGATTCCTTCTCTATACAGTCTTGAAGATGGTTCCTACGTCGGGCTTGATGAAGTGCAGGATCAATTTCAGAGTGTTGTTTGCAGTTGTAATCCAGTCTGCGGAAGGATGAGTCATATTTCGATGATGTCAACAAAGTTTGAGAAAGCGGCCAATGAGGTCGAAGATTTCCTGAGATCTGTTGCAGATGTTGAAGATATTCTAGAAAAGCGGTGTTTTGCTATTGATGGCATAGATGCACCGAATTGGGACACAATTTCTAACTTTCTAGCGGATGTGATTGAGCTTTAAAGCAACTTTCTTCCCACTTTCTTTCTATTGTTGGAATAATTCTTATCCATTCTTTGAGAAGAGAAAGAAGATAAATGTAATAGTTGGAGTTTCTCGTTTTTTCTGCTTTCTTAGGTGTTAGATGTTATCTTCTTTCTAGATTTAGTAATAAAGCTTGCTTGCTGAGCAAGCCCTAGATTGTGAAAGCAAGGAGATTTTAGGGTTCCCTACTCCTCTGCTTGTTTATAAATAAGAGCCTTTGCTCATTAGTTTCCTTTAACCATGCTAGTGATAACAAAACGCTGAGCCTATTGTGCCTTCTATTTGTTACTCAAGTGTTGTTCAATTGTTTTATGATAGCCAATTGTTGAGTCTCTTTTAGCCAACAAGAAGTTATTGTAATTGTTGTTCGTATTGTGTAAGAACAAGATTGCAAGCCTCTTTAGCTGCAATTTCTTGTTCCAGGCATGTTAGAAGTAGATTTTGTTCCAGAAGTTTGAGTAATAAAATCATGAGCCTCCTTTGCCTTGATATAACATCTCAGATTTTTGTTATTTGTGTTCTACTTTTATGATCTTGATTTCAGCTTACATTGAAGTGTGTAGATGTTTTTTGAGAAAGAGTTTATTGAAGTATTTTGTCAGAGAATCCACCTTGTTCATTTCTAGTTTCTCTTGCTCTGCGTATTACTTGATAAGTTAGAAACGTCTTTAGTTTAAGTTAGTTGTAGTTGAAGTTCTCAAATCAGAAAATCTCAGCTGCGGCATTTGTGTTTAATAAACCTTGTGCTCTAAGCTGATAAAAAAGATAGGCAACTTAGTTCTTAGTTTACTTTCTTTCAACACCATTAGCAAGAGCGAGCTTCCCCTCCTAATTTGAAGAGCAGTTTTACTGTGCATAGCTGTCCGTTTCAAATACGCATTCCAGAGGTGCGAATTTAAACGCCAACAATATACAAGTCAAGACTCCTTTCAACAACAGGAATTATAATTTCAGTCATTTAAATGTTCACAAAATAATGCATGGGATACACACATCCTTAACCTGGGTATGCTGGAAAAGATCTTCAAAGACACAGATTATCAGTGCAGCAGTTGTAGACTTCACCTTTACAGTCGTTTCTCCAAGATATCATGTCACCCAGCCACAACCTTTAATTCGTCCCTTTCTGTACTTCCAGGGAGAACCACAACCCAACAAATGGAAATGTAAGAAGTCATTTTTTCTCAGCAAAATGCGTTTTCCCTTCCTGTTGCTCAGTTGCTCACAAAAAATGATTTGTATCTGATTCTTTTGCTATAAGTGCACCTAGGGTTTACATAAAGATAGGCGCCTACATTTGCACCATATTACCTCCAAAAATCGTCCAATGGAAGCAGCAAAAACTTGATGAAGGAATATCATGAAAATCTGAAAGAAAAACTCGTCTTTTTCTTTCCACTATCTTCAACTCGTCCTTCACAATCTGGATCCAAAATGCAGCAAATATCTGCTAGGGTTGATTCAATCCCCAACCGAAACAGATTCTAGGGTTTCCAAAACCCACAACTCAAAGAGTTCGCCATTCTTGCCAGGAGAAAATATGTATATCAAAAAAGTGTCGAATGTTTCTCAATTTCTTTCTTTTGTATTTTCCCCATCAAAAATGAAAGTGACTTTTAAATAGTTTCTTTTTTTTGAAAAATTTACTTAAGTCACTTTAATAATACTTCATAAGGTCACTTTTAAATAATATTTCACTAGGTCACCTTATGAGTAATTTAACTAATTACTCAATATCACCATTTTAACTTGATTTGAAACTTAGCCTTAAATTAAGTAATTAACTAAATGATTCTCTCAACTCGACATTAGCCTCGGAAATTAAAAGGCTAAGCGATCTCTCAAAGGCTACTGAGAAGGGGACATTACATACACGTTTCGCGCCATGATTCAAAACTTATAACACATCCAAATAGGTTGGCATGGACCTATAATAGCTTCCACATAACGGATCAATACTTCTCAAAACTCCACAATACCCAAAACTTATTAGGTTGGCACCGATAATGACTTAACAACAAAATTCATCAACTGTTCAACCAAAAACAGACACGTGGACCTCAAAACTTCATGCTACTTGGAATATAGGTGCTACTATCACCTATCAACATCTCCACAAATTTGCAAAGCCAGATACCAATCCGCAGAGAGATGTTGATCCTCCAAAACATACATACTGTACTGGTAACACTGTAACTTCCAAACTAGAACTTTTGTCATTCATAACTTCAACACTAGAGACCGAAACATTGTGAAACTCTAGATTTAGAATCTTCTAACATCCAAAAAAAATACACCAAAACCACAGAGTGAGATTCTACACAGTGGACCAATGCGGACCAAAATACCGGATGTCCTATACACTGAAAACACTGTTTTGACACTTAGCCATTTTTCCTTTCATCTGTCTTCACCGGATCAAACCTTCTTGCAAATATCCACTGGATAACCATCTTCAAACATGCTCAAGCTATATAAAATGATCTGCACAATGATCTTCATACCGGATCACAATGTTGACATCAATGAAAACACTGTACTGTGTACTGCACAACTTTATACTCATACACCATGCTCATGTTGCCAAAAAGCATATCAATGACAAACTCCTTATTCTTCCAACAATCTCCCCCTTTTTCATTGATGTCAACATGCCAAAAACTTCTCTCAAAAACTACTCTCCCCCTTTGACATCAAGGGAAAAGGGCGCATACTTATGTTCTTCTCATATATCAGAACTCCCCTTGACTGATATGTACATACATACAAGAGAGTGAAATTATAAACTTTATTGACTCCCCCTAAGGGAACTATCTAACATTACCGGATCAAAACTTGCACTAGAAAATTACCTTATATCATCCGCATATGTACACTGAAATTTGAACCAACAAACTGAAATGCATAAACAAGAAGTACAATTACTCGGAAGAAGTGTTTGACACCTGAAGCTTTTTTAGGTGTGCCATTCTTGCTTTCCTTCTTCCCAACTCTTCTTGGCTATGCCAAACATTCTGCTTTGAGTCTCAAGTTCCATTAAAAGTTCTTCACCGTCATCCGGAGTGTTGGGTATAGGATTTAGCTTAGAAGCTTTATTTGCACTCATCAGGGCATTGGAGATAGGTATGAACTTGGCATTCACCAGATCCTTGAGATGACCAAATTGCATTATAATCTTCTCCTTTTGAACTTGTAGTTGGAAGAACTGCTCATGTAGATTTTCTATTGCAGACCTTGTGCTCCCAGCCAAATCTTATGTCGGAGCATAGGCACCGGAGGCTTTGTCTTTGTAGAGCTTGGCCATTTCATGGAGAATTGAAATAACAATTTGGCTTCCGCCAAGCAATCTTGTACACTCTTGAGATTATCTTGAAATTTGTTGTGCATGGAGGAACACTTCTCAGTTATTTCCAGTAATCTCTTCTCATTTATATTTTGGTCCATCTCCTTCTCCAACTTCTTTTTCAAGCCACTAGAATACTCCTTAAACGAATCAAGCAAAAAGTTTAGATTGTCCATATCGGATAAGGAGTTGTCAAGATTAGCTTCGGGTATGCTTTCTTGTAACATCTTCACCACCTCATTGATTAGTTCTACACTTTTATGATTTGTCTCTAAAATTGCTTTTTGTGTAGAAGCATGAAATGCATCGCCCAATTGAAGCTTGTGCAGCATAGAGATTTTGTCCATGTCTACATGCCCCTGTTGCATAGGAAGTTGCAATAATTAGGCGGACACTACCGATTGAAACTGTAGTTGCATACTTAACAAGCTTTTCAAAGGATTTTGTCAGAACCCTGGTGGTTCTCAAAACGAAACCCAACTGAAGATTTTTGTGTTTTTGCAAATTTTGGTTTTTTTTGTATTTTTGAAGGTTTTCAGAGGAATATCAAAAGTTGCGATTTTACTAAATAATGCTTGGAAAATTCAAATTAAATTCTAGAACATAATATACGCTAATATTTTGCTCAATAACAGTAGGCGCATCATTTATTGTTGATTCCAGAGCATGTACAATAATAAATACGGAGATCTGAAAGAGATACAATAAATTTATTGAAAAAACCTGGTTTCTCTTTAATGGCGGCTGCTGTAATTAATGATGGTACGGCCAGAAAGATTGAAGGAAACTCCAGGCTCGAGAAACAATGCAAACTCTTCAATAATCCCAAGCGCCCTTGATCCAATCACCAAACTCTGGTGCAAGAAGACGTTTTCTCCAGAGACCATGAAAAGTACGGCCCTTTTTGCTGACTGGTACGGCCTGGTACAGCAAGCAATAATATGGTACGGCTTCCAAGAAAACAATGCCAGACCTCTGAAATAAGTCCTTTGATGAAGTCGCCTTATCTGTCTGAAGATTACCTCTGTGAATCTCTGAATAAATAGCTCAATAAACCCAAACTGTGATCTCTGGATGAAATCACCAAGTGCAAGCTTCAACTGGTATTTTACAGCCTCAGTCTGCCTGATCTCTGAAGAGTTTTCGTTCTCCAGAAACGATCGTCTGCCAGAAACCCTAGGGTTTGCAAACTCCAATGCTCAGAGCAATAAAGACAAAATTGAATAATAATCAAGATAGTTCGATTTTGTCTTAACTGGTAAATATATACTCCTTGAAGAATTTCGACCCACTCTCCTTTTAATTGATCATTTAAATAAATGACTTAATTTCGCACTTTTTAACTTAGGAGAAATAATTAATTAAATGGCGCCTCAATTTAATGAATAATAAATATTCACTAAGTCACAAATTAATACTTTATTATAAAGTATAATAAATACTTTATAACTGGCCATTTTAATTAAATATTTTAAATATTTCAATAAAGTGACTTTAATATAAAGTCAAATTATTAAATATTTAATAAATCATTAATTACTCCTTATTTCTCCGTCTGATCACCCAACTGCTGAACTGGGTCGACTCTGAGCTGAAAGGTTGAACCAGGTGCCCTGCCCGAAATAGCAGCTTCCGCCTGACCTAACTTTCTAAAAATAGAAAGTTCCTGAAAATGCTCTCTGGAAGAATCTGCGAAGGCCCAACCTGACACAACTGCAAAACTGGAGCTATCAAACACTGAGCAACTGCTCCGGATGATCCTCTGCACACTCCTGTCAGCCTACGAGGATCGAAATGATAGGCTAACCTCGACAAACAGTGTCAGCTAAAACGGGGACATGACAGTCCGCCCTCCCTGAAATTGCTTGTCCTCAAGCAATCTCTGCAAATACAGCTGCACTGCACCACCTGGATCCCAAGGATAGTACCGGACAATGTTCCTGCTGGCCACAACTGACTCCTGTAACTCCCACAACTGATCAGCAAGAATAGGATACCATTCCCTATTAACCTCAGTGCGGTCCGGCATAGGATCAAGAAACTCAGAAGGAGGCAAGTCAAACGACGAGCAACACTTACCCCCTAAAACTGCACGAGATATACTATCATCCAACATATCAAGTACGTGCATGCTAGAACTGTGCACCTGAAACAAATTGTGTACCGGCGGATCAATCATGAAGCCATATGCACTCTGCACCATATACACACTGTGATACTCCCCCGTGAGCTGAGTCTGAAATCCCAGTGCACTAGTAGGATCCCAAACGCTATCATCACTCTGCTCAAGACCAGGATCAGGTGAGTTACCCACATCAAACTCAAAGAGCGGATTGTCATATGAAGATATAACATCTGTCTCAAACAATGGATTGGTCACAAACGGAACCAAACCACTAGGCTGATCCCAAACGACTGCCTCAGAACCCCCAGGGTACTGAGCATAACCATGCCTGGTCTGCACAAAATCCTCCTCTACCTTCTCGCTCTTCCCACTAACGAGAGAGATAGAACGAAGGCTGCCATCTGTAATACCCCTCAACACATATTTCTTGCCCTGTACCTCAAATCTCATCTCCATTTTAGGCAAGTTGAGGGTGAACACGCTGATGTCCTGCAGCCATCTCATACCCAACACTAAATCCATCCCACCCAAGTTGACTACATAAAAGTCTGCCTGCAACTCATAATCATTCAGCATGAGAGTGAGATTACAAATCCGTCGAGTGCAAGTGAGTGTATATCCATCTGCCACCCGAACTCTGAATCCAGCGAAATCCTCTGTCTGGAGCCTACATCTGCTGACGAAGCTCTCATCAATGAAATTGTGTGTGGCTCCAGTGTCGAGCATAGCAATGCATCGCTGTCCTCCCACTAATCCCCTAAACCTGAATGAGTCATCCCGTACACTAGTAGATAATACCAACGGGGATAAGTTGGCATCCGGCCCAAACTCCATAGAGGCATCCCCGGCCTCTGCATGTTCTGAAACAACCTGCTGGTCTGAATCATTAGACTCGTCATCATCATAGTAAACCCACATGGCGCGGTTGGCTCTGCCCTTCGGTCTCAAAGGACAATCATGCTCCTTGCTGTAGGGTGCTTTGCACCAATAACAAAGTTGTTTCTTCCTGCATTCCTCCCGAGTTGCATCATCAATTCTTGCAACTGGTTTCCTTTTTGGTTCTGCAACGGGTGTATGACTCTCCTCGACAGGCAAGTTATTTGTTTTAGGCTGAAATTGTTTCTTCGGAGCAGCAAGCTCCATACTCCTTGCCTTCCGCATCGCCTCCTGAAGAGTAGGAGGGTCAAAAGCCTTAACCCAACCTCTCATGGGTTCTGTCAAACCCTCAACGAAGAGTATGATGAGTCTCCGTTCTGAAATCCCTGTGACCATGACTGCCACTCTCTGAAACTCACCAATGTATGAATCCAAATTGCCTGTCTGTCTTAGCTGAGCCAACTCTCTGAAATACAGTTCTGGATCCTTCTTATCAAATCTCTCTATCAGTCTGCTGGTGAACTCCTGATAGGTATTGACCACATGATGGCCTAGCGTATACATGCCGTGGTGCCACCAATCATGTGCTACTCCGTCAAGATGTAAAGTAGCAAATTTAATTGCCTCATCCTCCTGCATAGGCCTAAGTGATAAGTAATTGTCCAGTTTCTGGACCCAAGACCTCACTGATGTCTTTCCAGACCCATCAAAATATGGCAATGTAATCTTGCTCACCGCAAACTGCAAATCCCTGTTCACCTGTGGCTGCGGCTGCTGATACTGTGGGGGTCTGCGGTCAAATCTGCCTCCTCCTCTGGGTTTATAAACATCTATAAACTCATGGAATGTAAGTGCCTGCCGGATCTCAGGTGCTAGTGACATGTACTCACCATGAAATCTCGTCAAGTCTGCCACGGACATGCCATTGTGTGGCTGAAACTCC